>CM077662.1:11408882-11536382 GCA_039707465.1 Rhabdophis nuchalis | reverse complement strand
TCCAATCCTTGCTGCCTGCCCCACCCAAGCCAGGCCTCCATCGCCTGCCTCCTCCTTGCCTGGGCTGGCTGCGGTTGCCTAGCAACCAGGCTCTGCACCACTGCAGGGATCCCCATGGCAAGGTAGGCCCCGAGGGCAGCTTGCAAAGGTGAGGAAGCGGCCAGAGCCACATACACACTTCCAGGGATGCCTCCTCCTGCAAGAGGGGGTGGGGAGGGAAGGACGGGGCATGCTGAGCGTGCAAATCATCCAGCGTGCATGCACACCAGCCCTTTGCACACTTGTCCCTGGGGCAAAAGAGTGCCCAGCTGGTAAGAGGCACCCTTTTGCCGTAAGCCAGAGTTTATTTTTCCCCCTCTCTTCATGCAACATTTTTCTAGGGCTGTTTTTCTTTCTTTCTTTTTAGCTAGAAAACCGAATCGTTGCAATCAATAGCTTAGATTTTTTTTCCTGGCCATATTCCCAAACCACAGCTATATTATTTTGCCTTGCCAGTTCTGCAAATTAGCTCTTGCAACCTGCTTCATCCCTCCTGTTAATTAAGCTATTGTTTGTTAAAATTACATGGTTGGTTTAGTATGGATACAGTGATCCTATATTATTATTTTTTTGGAGGGGGGAAATAAAGCATTGATTTTGGGGTGGAAAAGAGCAAATCTGAAAGCTACTTGTAAGGATTAAATAATATGCATTGTGGATGATTACCAGTTAGCAAAGGAAAATTCGCCAGTGAGAAAACTACCTTTTGGTACTTTTAACTTTTGCATTCTTTAAAATTGAATCCAAATTGAAAAGGAAAGAAAAGAACGGTGTATTCGACTAAAAATATCTGAAATTGAAGAGTGCAGGGGAATTTACTTTAAAAAGAGGTATGTTTTTCACATGAAGGTAAACGATTGTGGCATTGTAAAAAAAAAATGAATCTTTACAATGCAAAATTTATATTGTGAAAGATTGTGCCTGGTACAGTATCTGCAGGGTAAAAAATTGAAGGAGCAAAAAAAGTTCATTTTTGAAAAAATAAATCAACCTTAAGAACAGCTTTCTGCAAGAGAAAGCTGCCCTTTATAACAAAGGATATCTGGTCACCCTAACCAGGATGCGAGAATTGAGCCAATCACAGTTTAGTCCACAAACTATGGCTTAAAGCAAGATTATTAGAGTTTGTTAGAGATTCTAACAAAATTTAGCTTCTGCCAAATATGTAAATGGACGTTGGGTTTTAAGTGGGAATTTTAGCGCAGGTTCTTATTTAATTCTTTTTTATCTATTTATTGTATTGTTTTATCGTTCGTTGTTTTAATCTCCTGTGCACCGCCCTGAGTCCATTTCGATGGAGAAGGTGCGGTATATAAATCGAATAAAAGTAAAAAAGGAAAGGAAAGTTCTCCTGCCATGTTAATCCTCCATACTTTATCTCTTTATCAAAGGTTGCCAACATTTCAGTGTGAATGTCTCCTGCCAGGCTTGGGCAGGGGGTGTTGGGCAGATCTCCTGCTTGGGCAGGGGATGGACTAGTCCAGGGGTCTCCAACCTTTGCAACTTGAAGTCTGAAGGACTTCAGCTCCCAGACTTCTCCAGCCAGACTTCAAGTTGCAAAGGTTGGAGACCCCTGGACTAGAAGAGCTCCAAGGTCTCTTTCAACTCTATTATTCTAATCTATGTTCTGTCCCAAACCTTGCTGCACTTCTAAGGAAGTTTGTTTGTTGTGCTCCAATATGGTGATGCCCGTTTTCCATGTCCTCCTCTCCAGCCTTCATCGGGCCGGTCCCAACTCAAGACCAACATGTTCGCCTCCGGTGAAAGCCGCTGGGAATGGGAGCCGGTGGTCCGCAGCGACCTCTTGGCCCGGGCCTTCCATTCCTGCAACGTGGTGCAAGGAAAGCTCCTGATCTTTGGGGGGCTGAAGACCCAGGACACTCAGGAACCCCCCCTGGGAGACGTGGTGGCCTTCGACCCCGCCGCCCAGACGGTGCGCACGTTTGCTCCGGAAAAGGGCTACCGCCGCAGTCACCACCAGGCGGTGGTGCTGGGCGACCACTTGCTGTGCGTGGTGGGCGGGTGGGATGGCTCCCGCAGGGTCTCCAATGTCTGCAGCTTCGATGCGGAGCAGAAGCAGTGGGAAGGCTGGGCGGCCAGGACATCCGAGACCCCCGTGGGGTTGAGCAGCCATACTTGCACCATGCTGACGGACCATGAATTGCTGGTGGTGGGCCGGGAAGGCGGCCTGCACACCCAACGGCGTTATGCCAGCATCTTCACGTTGCACCTGCAGCCCAGCAGCAAGACCTACTGGTAAGGTCCCACTCAGTGCCTGGCATTGGCCAAGGGAGACATACGGCCAGGGTCATCTATGACAGGGATGTCAAACTCAATTTCAGTTGAGGGTTGTGCTTAACCTCAACCAGGGTGGGCATGGCCAGCCTAATGTCACTCGTGTTGGGACACCTGTGGTGACTAAGTGCTAAGGCCGGATTTCCCTGAGACCCTCCTTCATTATAATCTCTTTCCTTCCTTCCTTCCTTCCTTCCTTCCTTCCTTCCTTCCTTCCTTCCTTCCTTCCTTCCTTCCTTCCTTCCTTCCTTCCTTCCTTTCTCTTTCCTTCTTTCCCTCCCTCCCTCCCTCCCTCCTTCCCTTCTTTTTCCATTCCTCTTCTTTCTCCTTCCATCTCCTCTTTCCTTATTTTTCCTTCCTCGCTCTCTTCCCGTCTTTCCTTCTTTCTCTTTCCTCTTTCCCTTCCTCCTTTCCCGTCCCTTCTTGCATGCTCAAATGCAAAAGGGGAAACATTTCTCCATTTGTTTTGGTTTTTAGTTTGTTTTATTTATTTTATTATTTATTTTACTTTTCAAATTTACATACCGCCCTATTCTCCGTGGTAGGACTCAGGGCAGTGCACAGAAAAAGTAAAAACCACAACACGTACATATAATATAAAATGGAATTAAATAGTAAAACCTGTGCTAAGAAAAATTAAGACCACTAAAATTAACTTTAAAATTAAACCCTTAATCTATGCCAGGCCGGCCAGATGGAAAAATCTGAAACCTTCTGGCAGCGAAAACAGAACGGTGGGGGCGGAGGTGGGGGGATGCGCTGGCAAAGGGACCAGAGGCCGGCCCGTTGCTGCTTCCAGGGCAGCCGTGTCAGCCAGATCTAAGCCCTGAGATCTAAGCACTCTAAGACTGAGTGGCTGCGGTTTCCATCATCCCGATTTGTCCATCTTTGGTGATAGGGGGAGAAGTTTTAGCCCCCTGAGAGAGCTCCCGCAATCTGGGAGTCCTCCTGAATACCTGGCTTAGTTTAGAAGAACACCTGACGGCCGTGACCAGGGGGGCCTTTTACCAGCTTCGCCTGGTACGTCAGTTGCGCCCTTTCCTGGATCGGGATGCCCTATGCACCGTCACTCCCGCCCTCCTCCTCTCTCGCCTGGACTACTGTGCGGCTCTCTACACGGGGCTGCCCTTGAGGAGCCCCCGGAGGCTCCAGCTGGTCCAGAATGCGGCCACGCGGGTTGTCATGGGGGTCCCTAGCAGTGGTGGGTTTCAAATTGTTTAGAACCTACTCTGAAGGTGTGGCCTATTTTGTGGGCGTGGCTTGGCAGTCATGTGACAGGGTGGGAGTGGCCACCTTTTAAAATGTGGTGAAACTCATTTAACAACGCTCTTGCTTAGCAACCAAAATTTTGGACTCAATTGTGATGATAAATTCTTTCTTTCTTTCTTTCTTTCTTTCTTTCTTTCTTTCTTTCTTTCTTTCTTTCTTTCTTTCTTTCTTTCTTTCTTTCTTTCTTTCTTTCTTTCTTTCCTTCCTTCCTTCCTTCCTTCCTTCCTTCCTTCCTTCCTTCCTTCCTTCCTTCCTTCCTTCCATTCCTTTCCTTTCCTTTCCTTTCCTTCCCATTGGGTCACTGGCAGCAGCGGGTCAGATTTACTTCCAGGTATGCCAGTGGAACCCCCTCTCACCTTATGACCTTCAAAGGGCTCCATGGCTTAGGCTCAGGGTCCCTGCGAGACCACCTACTGCCACCGGTAGCCCCCCACCGTCCAGTGCGATCCCACGGAGTTGGCCTTCTCAGGGTGCCGTCAGCCAGACCCTGTCGGCTGGCCACCCCCAGGGGGAGAGCCTTCTCCGTGGGAGCGCCTTCCCTTTGGAATGAGCTGCCCCCGGAACTTCGCATAATTCCCAACCTCCCGTCCTTCTGGCACACCCTAAAAAGTTGGCTTTTCCAGCAAACCGG
The DNA here is from genome assembly GCA_039707465.1 of Rhabdophis nuchalis. Lineage (NCBI taxonomy): Eukaryota > Metazoa > Chordata > Lepidosauria > Squamata > Natricidae > Rhabdophis > Rhabdophis nuchalis. Next base: position 11,532,148 of record CM077662.1, on the reverse strand, counting down.
CCCGGCCTGAATAAAATAAATTATTAATTTTTATTTATTTTAAATTTCACTGTAAATTGTTCATTTATTGTTATTGGATTCTCTATTTAATCTTTTAAAAACTTTTTTATTAGGTATTTTTATGTTGTACGCCGCCCTAAGTACTTCTGGAGAAGGGCGGCATATAAGTCGAGTAAACAGTAAGCACCCTGTAGGCCGGATTTGGCCTCCCAGCCTTGAGTTTGACATCCCTGATCTATGACAGTGTTTCTCAACCATAGCCAGTGAAAGATGTGTGGGTTTCAAGTCCCAGAATCCCCCGGGAGTTGCAGTGGTGGGCTAGAGCAGGGGTCTCCCACCTTTGCAACTTTAAGTCTGAAGAACTTCAGCTCCCAGAATTCTCCAGCTAGCAAAGCTGTCAGTGTCAGGGCCTGGGCCAGGGGTCTCCAACCTTTGCAACTTTAAGTCTGAAGGACTTCAGCTCCCAGACTTCTCCAGCCAGCAAAGCTGTCAGTGTCAGGGCCTGGGCCAGGGGTCTCCAGCCTTTGCAACTTTAAGTCTGAAGGACTTCAGCTTCCAGACTTCTCCAGCCAGCAAAGCTGTCAGTGTCAGGGCCTGGGCCAGGGGTCTCCAACCTTTGCAACTTTAAGTCTGAAGGACTTCAGCTCCCAGACTTCTCCAGCCAGCTTTGCTTTAAGTCCTTCAGACTTAAAGTTGCAAAGGTTGGAGATCCCTAGGCTAGAGTATCCACCACATCAATGTTTCCTTAGCATGCTAAACCAAATGTTCCTAAAGGTGCTTTATCCAAAGGCAACTGGACTCTCTTTCTTTTTCCTTGAAGACGTTTCCCTTCTCCTCCAAGAACCTTCCTTCGGTGGTGGTTCTTCTTCTTCTTCTTCTTCTTCTTCTTCTTCTTCTTCTTCTTCTTCTTCTTCTTCTTCTTCTTCTTCTTCTTCTTCTTCTTCTTCTTCTTCTTCTTCTTCTTCTTCTTCTTCTTCTTCTTCTTCTTCTTTTCCTCTTCAAAACTGAAAAGGAAAAACCTCCTTCGAGGTTTTCAAAGGAAAAACCCAGCAAGTCCCAGTTGCCTTTGGGAAAAAAATCAACACCAGGGCTTGTGGGCATCTCCACGGACGTGGTACACCAAAGCCAGCCACTGGCTACAGGGCCCCTGTAAAGACCCTGTGCGTTTTGTACCCCGAGATGGAGCACAAGCTAAGTTTACAGGTGGATAAGGAATGCAAAAGGCAAAGGTTATACAACTGTAGATGATGCGTTTGCATTTTGCATGTTTAAATGACCCTTGGGTTGTGTCAAAGCTTATTCTCAGTAGAACCAAAAACGATATTTTAAAAGCAGGCAAAAGAACCTGACTCATTGAAAATCCAAATCTTTTCCTTCTCCTTTTCGTCTTTCTCCTTCTTCCTCCTCCTTTCTTTCTCTTTCCTCTTCTTCTTCCTCCTCCTCCTCTCCCTTCTCCTCCTTTTCCTTCTCCTCCTCCTCCCCCTCCTCCTCCAAGGTACAAAGAAGAGGAATCCCGGACAGCCTCCCGAGCCGGCCATTCAGCCATGCTGCTCGAGGATTATGGCCCACAGGGAAAGACCAGCGGCTACAAACTCTTGGTCTTTGGAGGGCGCGACTCCGCGGAGTGCGATGTGGCCGGACATTGGAGCAAAGGAAAGATCCATGTGAGTCAGATGCCAGTCCGTGGACTGCAGACTGGTAGCTCAAAAGAACACAGGATAATAAGAGTCGGAAGCAGTGGTGGGTTTCAGGCGGTGCGTGCCAGTATAGGCGTACCGGAGCCTGCCCGAAGCTCTGGATACCATTCCGGTACAGTGCTCCAGAAGGCCAACCTGCCCACCCAAGCTCCTTACCGCTAAGACGCATCCATGCAGCGTGTGTCCATGTGGACGCCACTAGGCGTCCAGTACAGTTGGAACGGAATCTGGAACCCACCACTGGGACCTTGGAGGTCTTCTAGTCCAACCCCTTGCGCAAGCAGAATACTCGTGTCATTCCGGACAAAGACTGTGAAAACCAAGGCCCAGGTGGAAACAGTTCCCACCCCTTGGGGTCAGCCTAGGCCCATGATGGCGAACCTATGGCACGGGTGCCACAGGTGGCATGCGGAACCATTTCTTAGGGTGCGCGAGGCGTTGCCCTGTCAGCTCCAGTACGCATGTGTGCGCTGGCCAGCTGATTTAGGCCTTCTTTTGAGGCTGTTTTTCGCCCTCTGGAGACTTCGCCCAGGGAAGCTCCCGAAGCCTCTGGAGTGGGGGGGGGGGGGAGGCTGTTTGCACCCTCCCCAGGCTCCTAGAAAGCCTCTGGAGCCTGGGGAGGACGAAAAAAGCGTGCCAAAAGCAGGGGGTCGCGCACATGGCATTATGGGTGTGGCACGCCCACGCACGGCCCCCCTGCGCTCCGCCCACTTTTGGCACGCAAGCCAAAAAAGGTTAGCCATCACTGGCCTAGGCCAATATATGCGCCAGAGCACCAGAAAATTGAAGACCAGCTTTTTTGCTGTTTTTCAGGCCCAGGAACAGCTGGGAAAACCACTCAGAAAACGACCCGAAAGAGGCCTGAAAAATGCCCCCAAAACAGCCATGAAAATAGCCTGTTTTGGGGGCATTCTTCGGGCCATTTTCATGCTGTTTTCCGCACAGCCAGTGAAGGCCAGGTGCCTGGCGTGCAGTTTGCACACTGGAAACCAGAAGAACAGCTGGCAACGGGGCACGTGTCCATAGAGAAGGCTCTGTGTGCCACCTCTGAGAAAATTATGCAGTAATCCAGAAAGCAGGAGGGGGTGCCCTGAAGTGCTTGATGAGAAGATGGGCTAAATACAATACAGTTGAAAGGGACCTTGGAGGTCATCTAGTCCAGTGGTGGGCAAACTTATTAGTCAAGAGAGCCAAATATCAACAGTACCACGATTTAAATTTCTTTTGAGAGCCAAAAGGCGTGGCCTGTTTTGTGGGAGTGGCTCAGTGGTCATGTGACCAGGTGGGCGTGGCCAACTTGAAAAATGTGGTGAAACTCACTTAACGACGGTCCTGCTTAGCAACCAAAATTCTTTCTTTCTTTCTTTCTTTCTTTCTTTCTTTCTTTTTCTCTCTCTCCTACTTTCTTTTTCTATTTTTCTTTCTCTTTTTGTCTCTCTCTGTCTCTCTTTATCTGTCTCTCTCTCCTCCCTCCACCCATCTGTCATTCTGCGTGTGTGTGTGTGTGTGTGTGTGTGTGTGTGTGATTCCCTCTCTCCCTCCCTCTCTCTCTGTGTCTCTCTTTATCTGTCTCTCTCTCCTCCCTCCACCCATCTGTCATTCTGCGTGTGTGTGTGTGTGTGTGTGTGTGTGTGTGTGATTCCCTCTCTCCCTCCCTCTCTCTCTGTGTCTCTCTTTATCTGTCTCTCTCTCCTCCCTCCACCCATCTGTCATTCTGCGTGTGTGTGTGTGTGTGTGTGTGTGTGTGTGTGATTCCCTCTCTCCCTCCCTCTCTCTCTGTGTCTCTCTTTATCTGTCTCTCTCTCCTCCCTCCACCCATCTGTCATTCTGCGTGCGTGTGTGTGTGTGTGTGTGTGTGATTCCCTCTCTCCCTCCCTCTCTCTCTGTGTCTCTCTCTTTATCTGTCTCTCTCCTCCCTCCACCCATCTGTCATTCTGCGTGCGTGTGCGTGTGTGTGTGTGTGTGTGTGTGATTCCCTCCCTCTCTCTCTCTGTGTCTCTCTTTATCTGTCTCTCTCCTCCCTCCACCCACCTGTCATTCTGTGTGTGTGTGTGTGTGTGTGTGTTTCCCTCCCTCCCTCTCTCTCTGTGTCTCTCTCTCTTTATCTGTCTCTCTCTCCTCCCTCCACCCATCTGTCATTCTGCGTGCGCGCGTGTGTGTGTGTGTGTGTGTGTGTGATTCCCTCCCTCTCTCTCTCTGTGTCTCTCTTTATCTGTCTCTCTCCTCCCTCCACCCACCTGTCATTCTGTGTGTGTGTGTGTGTGTGTTTCCCTCCCTCCCTCTCTCTCTGTGTCTCTCTCTCTTTATCTGTCTCTCTCCTCCCTCCACCCATCTGTCATTCTGTGTGTGTGTGTGTGTGTGTGTGTGTGTGTGATTCCCTCCCTCTCTCTCTCTGTGTCTCTCTTTATCTGTCTCTCTCCTCCCTCCACCCACCTGTCATTCTGTGTGTGTGTGTGTGTGTGTGTGTTTCCCTCCCTCCCTCTCTCTCTGTGTCTCTCTCTCTTTATCTGTCTCTCTCTCCTCCCTCCACCCATCTGTCATTCTGCGTGCGCGTGTGTGTGTGTGTGTGTGTGTGTGTGTGATTCCCTCCCTCTCTCTCTCTGTGTCTCTCTTTATCTGTCTCTCTCCTCCCTCCACCCACCTGTCATTCTGTGTGTGTGTGTGTGTGTGTTTCCCTCCCTCCCTCTCTCTCTGTGTCTCTCTCTCTTTATCTGTCTCTCTCCTCCCTCCACCCATCTGTCATTCTGTGTGTGTGTGTGTGTGTGTGTGTGTGTGTGATTCCCTCCCTCTCTCTCTCTGTGTCTCTCTTTATCTGTCTCTCTCCTCCCTCCACCCACCTGTCATTCTGTGTGTGTGTGTGTGTGTGTTTCCCTCCCTCCCTCTCTCTCTGTGTCTCTCTCTCTTTATCTGTCTCTCTCCTCCCTCCACCCATCTGTCATTCTGTGTGTGTGTGTGTGTGTGTGTGTGTGTGTGATTCCCTCCCTCTCTCTCTCTGTGTCTCTCTTTATCTGTCTCTCTCCTCCCTCCACCCACCTGTCATTCTGCGTGCGTGTGTGTGTGTGTGTGTGTGTGATTCCCTCTCTCCCTCCCTCCCCCCCCCAAGCAGTGGAAAGCCTGGCACGCCGGCCGGGGAGGCTGCCTTTTCCCTCAGCGAGCGGGCGGGGGGAGCACCCGAGGCCGCGGCCACCCAAGCACCGCGGAGGCTGTCAGGGCACCGCACGCACGCACACCTCCGTCCAGCTGCACGCGGCGGCCAGCCCTGGAAAGCACGGCTCGGCGGCCTCTGCAGGCGGCTGTTGCTGCTGCTGCCCCCCGAGCCCTGCGACATGCAGCTCCTGCAGTCCGAGCGCATCGGGCAGGACAGCCGGCCAAGTTTCCACAAGGTCCCTCTTTGGCCCATCGGGGGCGGCTCTTCCTCTCTCTCCCCCCCCTCCCCCTCCCCCGCCCGGAGGCAGCGGAGAGCCCCGCATGTTGGCTGCTGGTGCTTCGGCTGCCTCCCCCTGTAGCGGGCGGGTGGAGCCACGCTCGCCTGCGCTGGGACGGCTCCCTGGGTCTCCCGCCAGGGAGGCAGGAGCACGACGCCCAGACGGCTCCAGTGAAGCCGCAGCCCCGGGCGTCCCCCCCCCCCGCCCGTTCGCTCGCGGGGGGGTGGAGGGAGAGAGGAAGAGCCACACCCGAGGGGCCAAAGAGCCGCTCGTGGCTCGCGAGCCGCGGTTTGCCGACCACTGATCTAGTCCAACCCCCTGCCTAGGCAGGAAGCCCCATACCCTTTCAGACAAATGGCTCTCCAACCTCTTCTTAAAGACTTCCAGGGTTGGGGCCTTCACAACTTCTGGAGGCAATTTCTCTTCCACTGATTCATTGTCCTAACTGTCAGGAAATTTCTCCTCAGTTCTAAGTTGCGTCTCTCCTTGATTAGTTTCCATCCATTGCTTCTTGTTCTGCCCTCAGGTGCCTTGGTGAATAGCTTCACTCCCTCTTCTCTGGTGCAACCTCTGAGATATTGGAAGACTGCTACCATGTCTCTCCTACTCCTTTTCATTAACCAAACCTACCCAGTTCCTGCAACTGTTCCTCATATGTTTGACCCTCCAGTCCCCTCATCCTCTTTGTTGCTCTTCTCTGCACTCTTTCCAGAGTCTCCACGTCTTTTCGACATCGTGGTGACCAAAACTGAATGCAGTGAATGCAAATGATGAGAGGGGTATGAAAAAAGGGACCTGCTGGGCATGTGCTCCCCACCGCCATCAAAATCTTGCTAGCGAGGAGGAAATCCCTAGGGTCCTCCAAAAGTCATCTGAGACCAAGAATTTTCAGCAATATTTTTAGCATGCTAACCCTGGCTCTCAATCTTGGCCACCAGAAGATGGACTTCAATTCCCAGAATTCCCCAGCCAGCAGGGCTGACCACTGACTGCATGTATGCCTAATGAGGTTTAAATTAGTTCAAAGGACGTCAGTCCTTAAGGCCAGGCCAAATTAAGCCATCTCTGCCTTTTCTTCCGCAGGTAGAGTCCGCCCAGGCTCCGGAGCTGACCGAGCAGCTGACTCACTTAGTGGCCACTGAAAAGGGGTCCCGGCAGGCCCCCAAAGGCCTAAGGCACCATTCCTGCACAGTGGTTGGGCGCTTCGCGGTCATCTTTGGGGGAGAGACCCTGACGAGGGGCCGAGATGCCATCTGCAATGATCTTTACATCTACGACGCCAGTAAGAGCTCTTCAAAATTCTTTTCTCTTCCTCTGACCCAGGGGCCTCCAATATTGCTCCACTTTAAGACTTGTGGACTTAAAAGGTGGCTGGGGAATCCTGGGCGTTGGAAGTCCACAAGTCTCAAAGTGACCAAGTTCGTCCACAACTCTTAAAAGTGACCACCTACTCTTCTTTTTTGGGGGGGGGGGGTATAAATTTTTATTTTCAACATAAAAAACAAGTAAAAACATTCAATCATTTTCAGCTTTGTATAGTTCGATCCTAAGTTTTTGTGCATCGGTCTTTACAATTACAAATGTAGTTTTTAATTTTCCATCCAGTGCAACCCAATATATCATCATTATTACGTTTAAATATATAAATACAGGTGCATTTGTACTGATAGATAAATAAATAAAGGCAAAATGGGTAGCAATAAGCTCCCTTCCTCCCATATTTGGGCATACCAGGTGCTCTGACATAAACATAAATATATGTGTATGGAATTAAGACTTTTTTTTTCTTTCATTTCATATCACCTCATCCTCTTAGATCAGGGGTCTGCAAAGTCCACTCTTTTAAGACTGGTGGACTTCAACTCCCAGAATTCCCCAGCCAGCTATGCTGGCTGGGGAACTCTGGGAGTTGAAGTCCACCAGTCTTAAAAGAGCGGACTTTGCAGACCCCTGTCTTAGATAATTAATTATCTGTATAGTAACAAGTAGCATTTGTCAAAAATCAATCTTTTTCTATAGTTATTCAACAAGTAAAAAAAAAGAAAAGTTCTCCATAAATTCCTGTTCTATAACATTGTTCTCAATTGTCTTTAGCAAATACATTACTACTATAAGGTATATCACTTAATCAAACACCCATATTTTCTCTATATAAAATCAAAAGGTTATCAAAATTTTCCATTATACAATACAATAGCAGAGTTGGAAGGGACCTTGGAGGTCATCTAGTCCAACCCCCTGCATAGGCAGGAAGCTTATACCATTTCAGACAAATGGCTAGCCAACATCTTGAAGACTTCCAGGGTTGGGGCATTCACAACTTCTGGAGGCAACTTCTGTCCCACTGGTTAATTGTTCTGACTGTCAGGAAATTTCTCCTTAGTTCTAAGTTGCTTTTCTCCTTGATTAGTTTCCACCCATTGCTTCTTGTTCTGCCCTCAGGTGCCTTGGAGAATAGTTTGACTCCCTCTTGACACCCTCTAAGATATCGGAGCACTGCTATCATGTCTCCCCTGGTCCTTCTTTTCATTAAACTGGACATACCAAGTTCCTGCAACCGTTCTTCATATGTTTTAGCGTCCAGTCCCCTAAATCCTCTTTGTTGCTCTTCTCTGCACTCTTTCCAGAGTCTCCACGTCTTTTCTACATCGTGGTGACCAAAACTGAATGCAGTATTCCAGGTTCAATTATATATAATTGTATATAATTATATTCAAATTATATATGTATCTCATTAATAATCTAGTTAGTGTACAAAATATCTTTCTAAAATCACATAATCTCGTCTTATTACAATATCTACCATTCATAACAATTGACTTTTATTTCTAGAAATTCTTTTATATATTATAATAATAATAATAATAATAATAATAATATTTTATTTATAAACCGCCTGCTCTCCCCAGAGGGACTCGGAGCGGTGCACAGGGAAATTAAAAATACTAATATAGAATACATAAATAGATAAATAGATAAATAGATAAAATACGAATGAAACAGAATTATCCCTGGGCTAAAATCCCCTATATTAAAATTACGCTAAAATCCTCTAAAACCCAATTAAAAGACGGAAGACTAACCTAGGCCGGCCAAGCAGAAGAAGTGTGTTTTCAATTTTTGACGGAAGGAGCGGAGGTCCGTGGTTGTTCTAATTTCGGGGGGAAGGTCGTTCCAGAGGGCTGGGCCCGCCACAGAGAAGGTGCTGGCATAGCCTAGTGGACGGCACCCGGAGAAGTCCCTCTCTGTGGGAGCGAATCGGCCGCAGGGATGTATGGGGCAGGATCCGATCCCGCAGATAACTAGGTCCCGTGCCATGGAGCGCTTTAAAGATGGTAACTAACACCTTGAAGCGCACCCGAAAGACGACAGGCAGCCAGTGCAGCTCGCGCAAGAGCGGTGTTATATGGGTAAACCTCGAGGTTCCCATTATTGCTCGCGCGGCTGCATTCTGGACAAGCTGAAGTCTTCGGGTGCACCTCAAGGGGAGCCCCATGTAGAGAGAGATTATATCTCCTGATTTCTTTTATCTAACCATTGATAAAACAGATTCCATTGTTTATAAAATGATTCATCCTCTTGTTCTCTAATTTCAAATGTCAGTTTACTCATTTCTGCACAATCCATAATCAAGAGGATAATTTCCTCTTGAGAAGGTAGTTTCTCATTTCTCCAGTTTTTTGCAAATACAATTCTGGCTGCTGTTAAAACATTCACAATCAAATATTTCAAATTTTTATCAAATGTTTCTGGTGTGATTCCAATGGCCACCTACTCTGGTCCCACCGATAGGACACAAGTGGGTCTTCTCACAAGTTTTCCCCCACGCAACCTGTCCTGACCAGTCCCCGTCGCCATAAAATTGGAATTCGTAAAGAGCTCACTTCAATTCAGGGAATTGCAATGAGCAACCTAGCCACCCGATTGGAACCTGGCATTTGAAGGTGGTCCTCAACTTACGATAAATGCACAATAATCACGTTTCCCCAAAAATAGGACCTTCCCCAAAAGTAATTCCTAGCTTGATTTTTTTTACACGGGTGCCCAATATAAGCCCTAATTAAGACCCCACCCACTCCAAGGCGCACAGGTAAAAATTAAGCTAGGGTGGGGGTGGGGGGGTGGAGCTGCCCTACTCCTTCCCTTTGGACAGTTGCAACCAGGCCTCGCGCACCCCAACATCTGCCTTGCTGGCCCATTTCTTCTGCAGCTGGCAAGGCTTTACAATACAATACAATACAATACAATACAATACAATACAATACAATACAATACAATACAATACAATACAATACAATACAATACAATACAATACAATAGCAGAGTTGGAAGGGACCTTGGAGGTCTTCTAGTCCAACCCCCTGCCTAGGCAGGAAGCCCTATACCCTTTCAGACAAATGGCTACCCAACATCTTCTTGAAGACTTCCAGGGTTGGGGCATTCACAACTTCTGGAGGCAACTTCTCTTCCACTGATCAATTGTTCTGACTGTCAGGAAATTCCTCCTCAGTTCTAAGTTGCTTCTCTCCTTGATTAGTTTCCACCCATTGCTTCTTGTCCTGCCCTCATGTGCTTTAGAGAATAGCTTGACTCCCTCTTCTTTGGGGCAACCCCTGAGATATTGGAAGAGTGCTATCCTGTCTCCCCTAGTCCTTTTCATCAAACTAGACATACCCAGTTCCTACAACCGTTCTTCATATGTTTGAGCCTCCAGTCCCCTAATCCTCTTGGTTGCTCTTCTCTGCGCTCTTTCCAGAGTCTCCACATCTTTTCTACATCGTGGCGACCAAAAATTATTCCAAGAGTGGCCTTCCCAAGGCCTTATAAATACCTGAAGCCAGTAACAGTTCCTGAGATCAGTTGCAGAGGCCTTCAGGAAAACCTTGCCAGCTGCAGTAGTAGTTCCCGAAGGCCTCAAAGAGCAAAAAGGGGGCTGGGGGCAATGCGGACAAGTGAGGTGAGTCAGTGGGCAACTTCCCCTGAAAATAAGACCTGGTGCCTTTTTTTGATGGCAAAAAAAGGGTCTTATTTTTGGGGAAACACGGTAGGTGTCTGGTGCCCGCCTTGCAATCCTGTCGGTGTGGAGACCCTGCAACGGTTGGTTGCTAAATGCAAAGGCCAGGCCAGTCACTTTTTTCCTGGGCTGTCGTAATCTTGAACCATTGCTAAGCCAACATCCGTTTAAGGATTTAGGAGTGTCTGTTTCGCTCTTGCAGGGGCGTCGCCAGCCAACTGGTTCCACTTTCCTTCTCCGACCCACGCGCAGAAGAGATGCGGCCATCGGACGTGCCTCTGGAACGACAAACTCTACCTGGTGGGTGGGTTTGGAGCTGATGGGAAGACCCCTTGCCCAGAGATCTGCAGCTTAAGGATCTCGCCGTGAAAGCCAGGATTTTGCTCACCACGAGCTGGGACCGCCCAGTGCTTCTTCCACCACTCCTGAAGAGGGTCCCTTTTTGGCTCTGGAGAGTTGGCCCGCTTAGAGGGAGTAAGTGCACCTGACCATGGCAGAAGGACGTCTCTTTGGGCACACAAATCTCTGACGTAAACCAAAAACGCCAGCAAGAAGTCATCCCCTTAAATAACTGAGAGGTGTTCCCAGGTTTATGAATAAAGTTTTGCCCAATCTATATAAACAAAAAGTTAACTATGAGTTTGTTCAAAACTGCTAACCCAGAAACTACTGCACCAATCGCCACCAAATTTTCACACAACGTTCCTTACAAGTGCAGCACCAATGATACATACAGATTTGTGTGGATGGCACACCGGTGACAGGTACACGCCACACAAATGTAAAACTGCAGCTCTTCTGTGTGTTTCCCTCACTCTCTCACTCACCCCCCTCCCCTTTGCGGCCCCTCCCACAGTAGGTAGGTAGGTAGGTAGGTAGGATAGAGAGAGAGGGAGAAATACAGTAGGTAGGTTGCTAGGTAGAGGGATAGAGAGGGAGAAATACAGTAGGTAGGTAGATAGGTAGGTAGGTGGATAGAGAGACGGGGGAGAAATACAGTAGGTAGGTAATAGGTAAGTAGGTAGGTAGGTAGAGGGATAGAGAGGGAGAAATACAGTAGGTAGGTAGATAGGTAGGTAGGTGGATAGAGAGACGGGGGAGAAATACAGTAGGTAGGTAGGTAAGTAGGTAGGTAGGTAGAGGGATAGAAAGGGAGAAATTCAGTAGGTAGGTAGGTAGGTAGGTAGGTAGAGGGCTAGAGAGAGGGAGAAATACATTGAGTAGGTAGGTAGGTGGGTAGAGAGGGGGAGAAATATAGTAGGTAGGTAGAGGGCTAGAGAGGGAGAGGGAGAAATACAGTAGGTAGGTAGGTGGATAGAGAGGGAGAGGGAGAAATACAGTAGGTAGGTAGGTAGGTAGAGGGATAGAGGGAGAAATACAATGGGTAGGTAGGTAGGTAGAGGGATAGAGAGAGGGAGAAATACAGTATATAGGTAGGTAGGTAGGTAGAGGGATAGAGAGGGAGAAATACAGTAGGTAGGTAGGTGGATAGAGAGGGGGAGAATTACAGTAGGTAGGTAGGTGGGTAGGTAGAGGGATAGAGGGAGAGGGAGAAATACAGTAGGTGGGTAGAGGGATAGAGAGAGAGGGAGAAATACAGTAGGTAGGTAGGTGGATAGAGAGAGGGAGGAGAAATATAGTAGGTAGGTAGGTAGGTAGAGGGCTAGAGAGGGAGAGGGAGAAATACAGTAGGTAGGTAGAGGGATAGAGAGGAAGAGGGAGAAATAGGTAGGTAGGTGGATAGAGAGGGAGAGGGAGAAATACAATGGGTAGGTAGGTAGGTAGAGGGATAGAGAGGGAGAGGGAGAAATAGGTAGGTAGGTAGGTGGATAGCAAGGGAGAGGGAGAAATACAGTAGGTAGGTATCATTCTGTGATGGGATTTGTCTTGGAGATGATCTGGGGCATAGCTTTCCCAAACCAATAGCCTCTAAGGCAGTGATGGTTTTCATATTTTAAAGCTGTCGGCGCTTCCGTGCATGTGCATGGTGTGTACAGTGCCTGGGCAATGCTCCACCATTGCGTTGGCTTGCAAAAGCGTTGTTTGTAGCCACAACGCACGCACACTGCACACATGGGCCACACCGGACCCGTTCCAACTGTACCAGTTAGAACGGGATCCGTAACCCACCACTGCTCTACGTTTACAGGACAGTAATTATCATGCACATTTTGCCAGCGGGGGCACTTCCCACAGGAGAAAACGAAGCTCCACGGACACGGTCCAGAATTTCCCCTTGGCTATTCTCCTCATGTCTCCATGGTTCAATAAGTCAAGGAACCCAAATGTGCTTTAGCTGGATTGGCCTCAAATAGGCTACTATAGGTGGACTTCAAGTCCCAGAATTCCCCCGGCAGCCATGTCCATTTTTCTGTCTCTCGATCCTTACAATGGAGAGATTGCAGAGAAAGGGATGATCACAAGAGAGTAAGCAGGTACGCAATGGGGACAGGCATCAAAAGGAATGTGTGTGTCACCTGGGAATTGCTGGCTGGGGAATTCTGGAAGTCCACTTAAGAACAGAAGAACAGCCTTGCTGGAAGAGGCCACAGCCCATCCAGTCCAGCCTTCTGTCTCCCACAGTGGCTCCCCATTGGCTTCAGGGTCTTCCCAAGCAGATGTCGTCACCTGCCTATGATTCCCTGCAAATGGCATTGAGAGATCTCCTGCCTATCTCTCCACCCCGGAGGGTGTCCTTAGGCATCCACCATGATAGCCATGGATACCCTTGTTCTCCATGAACTCCTCTCATCCTTCCTTAAAGATGTCGAGGCTGACAGCTGTCACCACTTCTTCTGACAGGGAGTTCCATAGACCAGGGATCCTCTAGTTGAAAAAGTCCTTCCTCTTATTTGAGGTCTAGCTTCCAAAAGTTCCATGGAGGGCCCCCTAGTTCTAGTGTTGTGCGATAGGGAAAGCGGTTTTTCCTTTTCTACTTTGTCCACATGGTGCATGATTTGATAGACGTCAATCAGGTCACCTCTCGGGCGCCGTCTTTCTAGAGGGAAGAGGCCCAGCTGTTGCAGCCTCAGATGGTAAGGAAGGTGTTCCAGCCCCCTCATCCTTCTGGTTGCCCTCCTCTGCCCCTTTTCCATTTCCATCATCTCCTTCTGAAGGTCTGGGGACCAGACCACTTATCTTAAAAGTTCCGAGAGTTCACAGTGCCCCCTACCCCCATGCCATAAAAGATTAGCCTACACTTGTGTGCCTACATTTCACAACAAACCAACATTTATTTAACAAAACAGAAGAGGAGATGACCCTAGAACATCCATAGTGATAACGGTGGGGCTCTCTTGAGATTCAAGGCTGCAAGTGTGGGCCGAGGGAGGGTGGGGCCAAGTCCTTCCGTACAAGTCCACTCTTCCTTGTTTTTTAAGAGACCAGGACCCCGGTGGAACTGGATTTGGCAGCCGCCCCCTCTGGGCTCTCTTTGGCAGGCGGCTTCTGCTCTTCCTCGCCCATCAGGCGGATGTTGTGCTTCTCGCGGAACTCGTTCAGCTCCCGCCCTTTGGTCTGCAGCTGCTGGCTCAGGGTCTCGATGATCTTGTTGATCTGCAGGGGGACAAAGAGGGAAGAGGCGGCAAGAGCCAGCCAATGGGGCGGCTGGGTGTTCAAGTCCCGGCCATTCTGTCTCAGCCCAGCTCACTTCATCTCGCGGGGTTGTTATTATGGTAGGGAAATTGAGGAAGAGGAGGAGGGAGGAGAATTAGGTATGTTCGCCGCCTTAGATTATTTCTTAAAAATAATGAGGAAGGAAAGAAGGGAGGGAAAGGAAGGAAGGAAGGGAAGGAAGGAGAGGAAAGAAAACAAAGAGAGGGAGGGAGAAAAGGATAATAAAGGGAAGGAACAGAAGAAAAAGGGGGAGGTAGGAAGGAAAGGAGGCAAGGAGGAGAGTAAAGAAAAAGGAGGAGAAGAAAGAGAGGGAAGAAAGAAAGAAAGAAAGAGGAAGGAAGGAAGAAAAATGAGGAAAAGGGAAGGAAGGAAAGAAAAGGGAGGGAAGGAAGGAAGAGAAGAAGAGAAGGAAGGAGAATAAAGGGAAGGAAGAAAAGGAAAAGGGAGGAAAACGAGAAGCAGGAAGGAAGGGAGGAGAAAAGGAGGAGAGTAAAGAAAGGAAAGGAGAATAAAGGAAGGGAGGGAGGGAAGAAAGAAAGAAAGAGAGAGAGAGGAAGGAAGGAGGGAAGGAAGAAAAATGAGGAATAGGGAAGGAAGGAAAGAAAAGGGAGGGAAAGAAGGAAGGAAGAGAAGAAGGGAAGGAAGGAGAAGAAAGGGAAGAAAAAGAAAAGGGAAGCAAAGGGGAGGCAGGAAGGAAGGGAGGAGAAAAGGAGGAGAGTAAAGAAAAGAAAGGAGGAGAATAAAAAAAGAGAGGGAGGGAGGCTTTCTTTGCACTTTCCTTGAAGAGGAAGGGCCTGTCTATTTTGGGAGGGGGGGGGGGAGAAACTAGGCTCAGAAAAATAACTCCCTGCAGTCAACACAGAATTATGCCCAACGTGAACTGAATTGGGAGGCTGGGATTTTTTATCCGTGCAAGAAAATTCATGAAGGCTGGCGGGGAAAAGCAAAGCTGGCTGGAGAATTCTGGGAGTTGAAGTCCCGCCAGGCTTACAGTTGTCAAGATTGGAGACCCCTGGGCTACAGCGATCTGAGTCACAATTGTGGCAAAAAACAACAACCCCACCATCCGTCAAATGGGGCACGACTCACTTAACAACCACCTTGCTTAGCAATGGAAAATGTAGGTCCCTTGTGGTCAGGGACAACCTGTGTCATATGATCTACGTGGGTATAGGCATAATTGTGTATTTATTTATTTTGTCATGGCTATGTAGGGTATATTGGAGGTGGGGACCCTTTTGAGAGCTCTTATGCAACGAAATTCCATTTTAATGTATGTGTCAGATGCCTTACGTCAGGGGTCCCCAACCTTTGCAACTTTAAGTCTGAAGGACTTCAGCTCCCAGACTTCTCCAGCCAGCTTTGCTGGCTGGAGAATTCTGGGAGCTGAAGTCCTTCAGACTTAAAGTTGCAAAGGTTGGGGACCCCTGCCTTACGTGATACTGCCATTCAATGGGGAGGAGGGGGGCCTTGGAGTTAAATTACTAACAGCACCTACAACAACTGAGATTTACGACTGGTTTCCTGTTGCCAGAAAGATGGAGGATCCTAACCCCTCTGCAGGAATGTTTATGATAGCCATGTGGGATATCTTGCTATAATGTCAACCTAGAGATAGTCATGGGAATGTAGGGTGCAATCGACTCTCATGGCAGGAGAATCAAGGGAAACAGTTTCACACTTGTGTATTGGCTAGAACTTGCACTTGGACAGAAGGGAGGGGTCACTATCAGTAAAACCCCACTTGCATACCCTAAAGGCTTTTAGATGCTGGTTTGCCTTTAAGGGATCACCATTCTGCTTAATAAAAGGTTCCTTTGGAAGAAATCCAAGAGTTTTCACTCTCTGAAGCTAGGATAGGAGCCATTACACAGTATGCCAATTAGTCCAGGGGTCCCCAACCTTTTTTGCACCAGGGACCGGTTTCATTTTAAAGAAAGTTTTGTGGACCGGCTGAGTGGCTCAGCAGTCATGTGACTGGGTGGGCGTGGCCAACTTGGAAAATGTGAAGCTCACTTAACAATGATCTTGGTTAACAACCAAACTTTTGGACTCAATTGTGGTCATATGTTCTTTCTTTCTTTCTCTGTCTTTCTTTCTCTGTCTCTTTCTTTCCCTCTTTCTCTCTCTCTTTCTTTCTCTTTCTTTCTCTCTTTATTTCTTTCCCTCTTTCTCTTTCTCTCTCTCTCTTTCTCTCTCTCTTTTTCTTTCTCTCTTTTTTCTCTTTCCTTTCTGTCTCTCTTTCTCTCTGTCTTTCTCTTTCTTTCTCTTTCCTTTCTGTCTCTCTGTCTTTCTCTCTTTCTGTCTGTCTTTCTCTTTCTTTCTCTCTCCCACTTTTTCTTTCTTTCTCTTTTTCTTCCTCTCTCTCTGTCTCTCTCCCCTTCCTCCGCCCATCTGTCACATGTGTGTGTGTGTGTCTGTCTCGCATTCACGCACTTAATCACTTTCTGCGTCTCTCTCTTTCTCTCCCTCCCTCCCTCTGTCTCTCTATGTGTGTCTGTCACTCTCTGATTCCCCCCTCCCTCCCTGTCTCTCTCTGTGTCTGTGCCCCTCTCTGTCTGTCTGTCGTTGTCGTCCCCACCCTGCCCGCCCCCCACAGAGCCTCCTCAGCTCGGCCCGCCGCGCTCACTCGCCTTAGCCTGCCCCCCGCCGCCCGCCCGCCGTGCTTGGTTGCTCGTTCGCTCGCTCAGGCTCCTTCCAGGAGCTGAGAAGCCTCCGTGTGTGTGTGTGTGTGAGGAACGGCAGCCCCTGCAAGACGACGAGTGGCCGGCATGCCGGCTGTGGAGGGAGGAAGGGGGAGGGAGGAAGGGAATCGGCAGCCAAGAGTCCCACTGTCGACGAGGGTGGAGGAAGAGCCGCACTCCAACGGCGCAAACAGCCGCACCTGCGCTCTCCTGCGCGCTCTGCCCAGGGGGCTACCCCCTCCTCCCTCCTCCTCCTCTCCAGCCCTGCGGCCCGGTTCCTACCAAGCCACGGACCGGCACCGGTCCGCGGCCCGGGGGTTGGGGACCCCTGAATTAGTGGACATTCAATGTGACAATAAAGCCATCCTAAGTCTTCATTAAAGGTGCCAAAGAGACCTCTGCTGCCCCACTGAGAGTGGGAGAGGCTGACCAGTGTCCGAACAGCATTATTGATTTATTGATGGATTTCTTTTTCGGCCTTCCATCTTGCCCTCAAGCGACTCTGGCTTACCTGCTCCTTGTTGTTTTCCAGGGCTGGGAGGACCTCCTTAACGGTGCGCTCCACCAACACGCCGCCTACCATGCGGAAGCACTTCCTGCTGGGGTCCACCTCTCGGAGGGTCTCGATAACCAACCTGCGGAGGAGACGAAAATTGCAAGCTCGCTTCGGCAGCTCCAGGCAAGGCCAACACCAGGAAAGAACCGAAAATAATCCGGGAAGCCGCAGATCGGTTTGCAAAACTCCCGCCTTGAAGCCTCATTGCTGCCCAGAGGCGTCATATTTTGAATGCAGGTAGTCCTCGACTTACGAATGTTCGTTTAGTGACTTGTTCTGTTACTCCGACTAACACAAGACTGGCTGCCTACCACTGACTTTCTTGGCTGCTTGCCTGAATGACTCCGAACAGAAACGAAGCTTCCTAACTCGACTAAACTCGAACCTAGAAATCCAACGTTGTTCTCTGCAAGGACTTTCCTAGCAGAGGCTTCCTTTTAAACCCTCTTGGGAGGGGCCAGTCATTAGGCAGCTGGGACTAAGTCAAATCCTACGAGTTTGCTTCTGATGCAATTGAAGCCTCCTCTTCTCAGCCCTTCTCACTCTAGCATCAGAGACAAACTGACCTTGATCCTCCCCACTACTCCAAGACCCAGGTGCCTCCTGATGATCAGCGGGGTTCTCTGCTCCCTCAAGGTTCTCCTCCTCCTCCAGAGCAGACTCATAGGACTCCTCACTAGAGGAGTCCATCAGCAGCTCACCCGGAGCCGGCTGGGCCACAACAGTGACCATTCAAAGTTACTGAAAAGAGTGCCTTGACTGCTTTTCACACTTACGACCGCTACAGCATCCCCGTGGTCATGTGAGCAAAATTGAGACGCTGGGCCACTGACCCATATTTACGACGGTTATACTGACCTCAGGTCAGGGGATCCCCTTTTGCGACCTTCGGACAAGCAAAAGTCAATTTTGAAGTCAAATTCACTTAACAACTGTGTTGTTAAACTAAAAAGTGTAGTGATGCGCTTAACAACGGGGGTAAGAGAGGTCACAAATGGGGCAAAGCTCACTTAACTGTGTCACACTTAGCAGCCAAAATTTGGGTCTCAATTGTGGTCGTTAAGTCAAGGGCTACCTGTACTAGGTGGATCTGGGCTACCCGAATTGAATGGCAACCAAGGCAGAAAAATAGCAGGCCTTTATAAGCCCAGAGCCAAGAAAATTCCCACTTTCCGTCTGCGGGCACAACATACTTGTGTTCGTTCAACTCCATCTCCAGCTCAGCCGCCTTGGAAGCGAGGCCTCTCTGCTCCTGGCGGAGGCGGTTGAATCCTGCTACCACCTGGAAGGAGAGAAGATCAACTCCGATCAGCTTCACAGTGTGTCAGACCTGCCCCAGTTTGATCCCTTCGGAAAGAAAAACTCTCGACTCCCTCTGAAGTGAGAAGGCACTTTTGACTAAAGGAATACTGGTGGCAGGAGAGAGAGGGGGAATCTGAAATCCCTCCGTGGCAATACAGAACTAAAGCCACGGTTTCCCCTAGCCCTGCCACCCCCCCCACCCCCATTGTGGTCCGTGTTGTAGACAATCCAGCATCAATGTGATGTTATGAGAAACTCTTGAGATGTTTGGGCTGATGGAAGTTCCACATCCAGGGCAAACGGCCTTGAGGATGTTCCAACCGGATTCAAGGCTGTTCTGTTCTTCATCATCTGATTCTCCTGCCATGAGAATCGAATGCACCCTACATTCCCATGACTATCTCTAGGTTGACATTATAGTAAGATATCCCACATGGCTATCATAAACATTCCTCCAGAGGGGTTGGGATCCTCTATCTTGCTGGCAACAGGAAACCGTCTTTTAAGCTTGTTTCGTGAAAGCTCTGATTCCAACTTTCAGAGCAGTCGGCGGGTCAGTGGTAAGTCACCGAGTTTAAACATTCTCGGGATAAGGTCCACAGTGTCCACCATACGATAACACATTTTAAAATGAAATGGAAAATAATTAATTAAAAATAAGACCAAAAAAAACCCCTCAGAGCAGACTCAATAGAAGACTAGGTCTTTTCTGCCCTCAGTTTTCCATACAGGTAGTCCTCGACTTACGACGACAGATGACCACTACCCCCAACATTTATGTTGCAAAGCCAAGACAGCCGTTAAGTGAACTTTGCCCCATTGTGCCACCTTTCTTGCCATAGTTGTTAAGTGAATCGTTAAAGTTTGTTCACGCGGCCGTTAAGTGAATCCGGCTTCCCCACTGACCCAGGAAGACCTTGTGACCGTCATAAATATGAGTCTGTTGCCCAACGGCCAAATTTTGATCACGTGACCGGGGGGGGGGGAGGCTGCAACGGTCGTTAAGTGTGACAAATGATCATCAGCCCCTTTTTTTCACTGCTGTTGTAAGTTGGAATCCTCACTAAGGGAATGGCTGTAAGTCGAGGACTACCTGTATTTCCAGGACCCCCCCCCCCCCCCCCCGTGAATCCAGGCCCAGATCAGGATTGGAGTTCTAAGCCGCCCATTGACGGAGAAGGGCAGCTATAGAGAATTAATAGTGAATAAAAAGTAAAAAATGAATAATAAAGAAAAGAAATCTCCTAAGAGCCTCGTGATGGGGGCCCAGCAAACGGGCTCAGGGCGCTCTGCACATGCTCAGGGGAGAGAAGCAGCACCGTCGCCCGTGGCAACCGCGTCCAACCGCCTCCTTCTACCCGGCTGGGCGCTCTGCACATGGCCAGAAGCCCGCCGCTCGGCTCGCTCCCGGCCCGCCCCACGCGGTACCTGCTCGGGAGTCAAAGGCTTCGCCGCCCCGCCGCCGCCGGCTGGACCCGTCGGAGTCGCCGCCGGGCCGCTCTTGCTCTTGCTCTCCTCCGCCATCTTCGCCCTCCTCCCTCCGGGCTGGGAGAACGACCACTTCCGGGTTGCCTGGGTCTTCGAACGGGACCGGAAGTGGCCGTTGGCGCCGTTTCGTCCGCCATCTTCGATACGGGAATCTTCCTCTCCTCGCTTCTTTCTCCAGTAAATATGACAGCACCCCTATTGAAAACCAAAATCCTGCAAGAGAGAGGGAAGGCGGCCCCAGAGACGTGAAAATAAGTGGAGCTCGGGAGGTTTATTTCAGCCCGGGAACCTCTTGAGGCGTCCATCTTTGTTAAGGGCGCGGCTGACAGTTCCCAGGAGGATATTCGCCGCCGCCACGTGACCGGCCCGCGAGGTGAAAAACGGTGAAAATGTGAACGTTATTCAAATCAGGCGAGCGGAAGCGGAAGTGGAGCGGGCTGTTTAGCGCCGCAGCCGCCATCTTTGTTAAGGGACTTCCGGGATGGACTGAGCTGGAGCGGAGGGACGTGCCGCTGACGTGGAAGCTCCTCGGGGCGCGCGTGGGCCGGAGGCAGGAGCGGAATGTGGGGCGCTGGGGCTGCAGGGCTGGGAGGGAGACGGGCTGGAGCATGGAGTGTGACTAACTCGGTGGAGCAATTGTGCAAATGCCAGGATTTTAAGAGGAGTGGACTTCAACTCCCAGGATTCCTCAGCCAGCAAAGAATTCTGGGAGTTGTAGGCCACCCATCTTAAACCATTGTTAGGTGGGGGAATTCTGGGAGTTGTAGTCTGCCCATCTTAAAACATTGTTAGCTGAGGGAATTCTGGGAGGTAGTCCACGCATCTTAAAACATTAGCTGCGGGAATTCTGGGAGTTGTAGTCCACCTATCTTAAACCATTGTTAGCTGGGGGAATTATGGGAGTTGTAGTCCACCGATCTTAAACCATTGTGGGGGAATTCTGGGAGTTGTAGTCTGCCCATCTTAAAACATTATTAGCTGAGGGAATTCTTGTGGTTGTAGTCCACCCATCTTAAAACATTGTTATCCGAGGGAATTCTGGGAGTTGTAGTCCGCCCATTTTAAACCATTGTTAGGTGGGGGAATTCTGGGAGTTGTAGTCCACGCATCTTAAAACTTTGTTAGCCGAGGGAATTCTGGGAGTTGTAGTCCACGCATCTTAAAACATTAGCTGAGGGAATTCTGGGAGTTGTAGTCCACGCATCTTAAAACATTAGCTGAGGGAATTCTGGGAGTTGTAGTCCACGCATCTTAAAACATTAGCTGAGTGAATTCTGGGAGTTGTAGCCCGCCCATTTTAAACCATTGTTAGGTGGGGGAATTCTGGGAGTTGTAGTCCACCCATCTTAAAACATTATTAGCTGAGGGAATTATGGGAGTTGTAGTTCACCCATCTTAAAACATTGTAATCCGAGGGAATTCTGGGAGTTGTAGTCCACCCATCTTAAAACATTGTAATCCGAGGGAATTCTGGGAGTTGTAGTCCACCCATCTTAAAACATTGTTAGCTGAGGGAATTCTGGGAGTTGTAGTCCACCCATCTTAAAACATTGTTATCCGAGGAAATTCTGGGAGTTGTAGTCCGCACATTTTAAACCATTGTTAAGTGGGGGAATTCTGGGAGTTGGGGTCCACCCACCTTAAACCATTGTTAGGTGGGGGAATTCTGGGAGTTGTAGTCCACGCATCTTAAAACATTAGCTGAGGGATTTCTGAGAGTTGCAGTCCACCCATCTTCAAACTTTGTTAGCCGAGGGAATTCTGGGAGTTGTAGTCCACCCATCTTAAAACATTGTAATCCGAGGGAAATCTGGGAGTTGTAGTCCCGCCATTTTAAACCATTGATAGCCGAGGGAATTCTGGGAGTTGCAGTCCACCCATCAAGGGGCTAAGCTTGAAAAATACCCAGCACTAATTGTTCAGCTGGGTTCCAAGAGTTGTGTGAACATGCCAGTGAGTCACACTGTAGGAAAAGTATTAATCTACAGGGCAGGAATGGTGGAGAAGAGGTGACACTAAAAATACAGGTCAATAATGGCTTAGCTCTGTGTATCTGTTGATGGCTGATTTGTCCGAGTACCAAAGACGCCAACTCCGAGATCACCAAGTTCTTCACAGTCCCCCTCTGAGCTACAACCATTCTCTTCTATTAAAACCATTCTCCTTTTCCAGATTCTCCTCGAAGCTTAGAAACAAAACCCTCTTTATCCTTTGACTCTTCTAGGTTCAGAGGAGTCGTCCGGAGGACCTTGCAAATCCTGTGCCGTGCTGGGAAACTGTTTAGAGGGATCCAGAGCCAGGGACCTGGCCACAGGTAACTCACCTTTCGCACCTGACACCCTTGGAGCAGGAAGACAGGGTGGGAGAAGGGAAAAACAGAGGCATTCTGAATTGCGAGTTACCCTTCATCCCTATCTTGAAGGATAACTTTTGCCTTGGGAAACTGTAGGAGCTTCATTTGAAGCTTTCAAGAAGAAAATAAAATGAGATTATTTATTAATGACAATCATTTTAGAGACGCACAGAAGTTATGTGAGACTGGTCGGTATGCTTTCTAAAGGATATAATAATAATAATCATCATCATCATCTTTATTATCATTGTAATAAGATTGTAATAAAATTACAATGAAATTGGTTCATTCAATTGATATATTGTAGAGTGACGATTTTTCCTTTTTATCTTTCTTTTTTTGCCTTACTGGTGCAATGCCAGTTTATACTTTCATTCTACATATAAAAGGATGTAAAGATAATCAATTAAATTAAGGTTGAGATATAATAATTGCAAAAATGGATATGGAAGAAATGTATGGATTGTTGTGATTAACCGATAAAACTTTCATGATTTGTAATTTGTAAGGGAAAATGTTTTTTTTACTGGTGGAATGCTATTCTATATTTCTGGTTTTATATATAAAAGGATTAATTAAATTGAGGTTGAGATATAATAATTGCAAAAATGGATATGGAAGAAATGTATGGATTGTTGTGATTAACCGATAAAACTTTCATGATTTGTAATTTGTAAGGGAAAATGTTTTTTTTACTGGTGGAATGCTATTCTATATTTCTGGTTTTATATATAAAAGGATTAATTAAATTAAGGTTGAGATATAATAATTGCAAAAATGGATATGGAAGAAATGTATGGATTGTTGTGATTAACCGATAAAACTTTCATGATTTGTAATTTGTAAGGGAAAATGTTTTTTTTACTGGTGGAATGCTATTCTATATTTCTGGTTTTATATATAAAAGGATTAATTAAATTAAGGTTGAGATATAATAATTGCAAAAATGGATATGGAAGAAATGTATGGATTGTTGTGATTAACCGATAAAACTTTCATGATTTGTAATTTGTAAGGGAAAATGTTTTTTTTACTGGTGGAATGCTATTCTATATTTCTGGTTTTATATATAAAAGGATTAATTAAATTGAGGTTGAGATATAATAATTGCAAAATTAATAGGGAAGAAATGTACGGATTTTTGCGATTAACTGACATAGTTTTTATGATTTCTAATTTGTAATGGAAGATGGCTTCTTATGTTCCTTTTTTTTTAATATGCCTGCCTTATTTGTGTTTTTTCAAAATAAATAACAAATTACTGGAAAAAAAGCAGAAACGGGACGGCCATTTGTCAGAAATGGTGTAGGGCAGTGATGGGAAACCTTTTGCCCAAACCGGAATGGGCATGCAATGTGTGTGCATGGACCAGAAACCAAAAGACCAACTTCCTGGCACACATATGACTTTTCTTTTCAGCCTGAAAACAGCCCAAAACCCAGTCAGGTTTCTGGGAGTTTTGGGGGCCGTTTTCCAGCGCTCTGGCCCCCACAAATACCAGCTGGCCAGCGTTCATGTGCGCCGGAAACCAGAAAAGCCACTGGCATGCTCACAGAGAGTGCTCTGCATGCCATAGGTTTGCCGTCACAGCTATAGGGTCTCCTGCTTGGGTGGGGGAAGGGAGGTTGGACTAGATGACCTATAAGGTCCCTATCAGCCTTCGCTTTCCTGTTCGCTCTGGTTGCCATATGAAACAGCTTTGCATGAATTTGGGACTGTACGGTGGAGGAGAGTGAGTTGCAGAAGGAAATACTCTGGTGCCATCTACTGTTACCATCTATTGCGCGTACCGGTGCTTGGGTCATCTTATGGTCAAGGTCAACGGTCTTACATGCCAACCTGATGATGCCTTTTGAAGATGAAGCCACGTGACTCTTAGAGGCAAAAGTCCCTTCCAACTCTGCTAATCTATTAAAAACTCTGATTGCTGGTGCTTTTTACAACTTGGTATGTGATGTTTATTTTCATTGCAACCCTGTAATGAATTAAGCATGAGGAATTGGGTTCTGTTTCCTCCCCGAGTTTTGCACCATGCTTATCCATGGTTTTGCACAACTGCGTTCATTTTTGGGGATTTGTGCAACACAGATCAACCATCAAGTGTATCGAGTACACAAAACACAGTAGGCTCAAATGTGGTGCGCCGATTTGTGATTCAGTGCGGGCTGTGGATGCAATCTGGTGTCTTTGATGGCTATTCAAACCTCTCAGCCCTTAAAGAAGAATGCCGATGTATAATTTTAAAAGAGTTAAAATCTAGTTGAAATGTAGGGATTTTCAAAAACTCAGTTGTTACCTTCCAGTTTCAGGTTAATGCAGGGGTGGGCAAACTTTGCAACTTTAAGTCTGAGGGACTCCAGCTCCCAGAATTCTCCAGCCAGCAAAGTCCTTCAGACTTAAAGTTGCAAAGTTTGCCCACCCCTGGGTTAATGCAGGGATTAATATAACAAACATTTTCTTCCCCAGCAAGCTAAAAACATAAAACTAAAACAGAGAAGTTAAATGCTGTCTTTCTTTCTTTCTCACCCAGGGGGTTGGTGATTTCTGCATAGATTCAATACAATTTTACAATACAATAGCAGAGTTGGAAGGGACCTTGTAGGTCTTTTAGTCCAACCCCCTGCGTGGGCAGGAGCCTTATACCATTTCAGACAAATGGCTATCCAACATCTTCTTAAAGACTTCCAGGGTTGGGGCATTCACAACTTCTGGAGGCAAGCTGTTCCAGAGGTTGTGTTCTAACTGTCAGGAAATTTCTCCTTAGTTCTAAGTTGCTTCTCTCCTTGATTAGTTTCCACCCATTGCTTCTTCTCCTGCCCCCAGGTGCCTTGGAGAATAGTTTGACTCCCTCTTCTTTGTGGCAACCCCTGAGATATTGGAACACTGCTATCCTGTCTCCCCTGGTCCTTCTTTTCATTAAATTAGACATACCCAGCTCCTGCAACCGTTCTTCATATGTTTGAGCCTCCAGTCCCCTAATCATCTTGGTTGCTCTTCTCTTCACTCTTTCCAGAGTCTCCACATCTTTTCTACATCGTGGCGACCAAAACTGTATGCAGTATTCCAAGTGTGGCCTTCCCAAGGCACTATACAGTGGCATTAACACTTCACATGATCTAGATTCTATCCCTCTGTTTATGCAGCCTAGAACTGTGTTGGCTTTTTTGGCAGCTGCTGCACACTGCTGGCTCATATTTAAATGGTTGTGAGCCAGCAGTGTGCAGCAGCTGCCAAAAAAGCAAACACAATTCTAGGCTGCATAAACAGGGATAGAATCTAGATCACGTGAAGTGTTAATGCCACTTTATAATGCCTTGGGAAGGCCACACTTGGAATACCGCATACAGTTTTGGTCGCCACGATGTAGAAAAGACGTGGAGACTCCCTCTGATCCCTCCTCCCTATTTTCCCTCCAGCATGTCCTCGGGTGACAGAGGCCCAAAGCCCCTCATTGCGGTCTGCCAGGTGACGTCGACGTCGGACCGAGAAGACAACTGGGCGGCTTGTTCGCAGCTGGTCCGAGAGGCGACTCGGCGGGATGCTTGCCTTGTCTTCCTCCCGGAAGCCTTCGACTTCATTGGCAGCTGCACGGAAGAGACCCTCAGCCTGGCAGAACCCTTGGAGGGGGATTATCTTCAGCGCTATGTCAGCCTGGCCAGGTGGGACACGCAGGGGGCCAGAACGGCTTCTCAAAGAATTTGGATCCTTTGGGGGGGGGGGGGGGGCTATCGACACGCAGCTAAGATGAATCATAAAAACGGTCTCAGTTTGGTCTAGTGCAGGGGTAGTCAACCTTTTTAATAATAATAATAATAATAATAATAATAATAATAATAATAATAATAATAATAATAATAATAATAATAATAATAATAATAATAATAATATGTTTATTTTATATACCGCGTCCTCTCCCCTAGGGGACTCGGAGCGGTGCACAGAGAAAACTAAAACACATAAAATATATACATCCATAAATACAAAAGATAAAAATAAATTAAACTAACTGTCCCTGCGCTAAAATACCCATTAAAACTAACAAGCCCTAAAAACCCCAAGGAAGAGACGACCCTAGGCCGGCCAAGCAGAAAAAGTGTGTTTTTAATTTTTGACGGAAGGAGCGGAGGTCCGTGGTTGTTCTAATGTCGGGGGGAAGGTCGTTCCAGAGGGCTGGGCCCGCCACAGAGAAGGCCCTTCCCCTGGGCGTCGCCCGCTGACAAAGTCTAGTGGACGGCACCCGGAGAAGTCCCTCTCTGTGGGAGCGAATCGGCCGTGAGGATGTATGGGGCAGAATCCGATCCCGCAGATAGCTAGGTCCCGAGCCATTTTTATACCTACCGCCCACTTTTGTATCTCTGTTAGTAGTGAAATTTTCTAACCGTCCACCGGTTCCACAGCCATGGTGATTTATAAAGTAGGGAAGTCAATTAAATTTAAAAAAAGGAAAGTGCTTCAGTATCGGACAAAACCCTCCTACCGCCCACCATGAAAGCTGGAACGCCCACTAGGGGGCGGTAGGGACCAGGTTGACTACCCCTGGTCTAGTGGTTAAGTCGCCAAGCTAGAAGCCAGGAGACGGTGAGTTCTAGTCCTGCCTTAGCCATGAAAGCCAGCTCTACGATTTTAGGCCAATCACCAGGAGGTGGTGAGTTCTAGTCCCATTCTAGTATGAAAGCTGGTTGGGGGACTTTACGCCAGTGTGGGTGAATCCCGTGCTGACACGGGAGCACACGCATGCGTGCATGCTGGAAACCAGACCAGGTGGTCTGCTTGTGCTGGAAAGCGGAAGATCATCTTCCTGATGTGCGCATGGGCACCAGGCAGCTTCTCTTCTGGTTCCCAGTGCTCCCGTGCGCATGAAGACCAGCTGGCCAGCGTGCCAGAACCTAGAAGACCAACAGGTGACAGCTCGCGTGTCCGGAGAGATGGCTATGCGTGCCACTTCCGGCATGCGTGCCATCCAGGCTTTAGGCCAGGGGTCTCCGGCCATTGCAACTTTAAGTCTGAAGGACTTCAGCTCCCAGACTTCTCCAGCCAGCTTTGCTGGCTGGAGAATTCTGGGAGCTGAAGTCCTTCAGACTTAAAGTTGCAAAGGTTGGAGACCCCTGCTTTAGGCCATTCATTTTCTCTCAGTTCCACCCACTCACAGGGTTGTTATTATGGGGGAAATAGGAGGAGGAAGGCCTGGTTAGGTGTGTTTGCCATCTTGAGTTTAGGTTTTAGGTTTTATTAGTTTTTTATACCGCCCTACTCCCGAAGGACTGAAAAACCCCAACCAACCCTAATTAAAATTAATAAAAATTTGTAATTTAAAATTCATTTTTATGCCAGCCCGGCTTGTTGGGAAAAAAAGGTTTTGAGAGCACGGCGGAAGGTGCGTAAGTCAGGGATAATTCTTAACTCCGGGGGCCATTCGTTCCAGAGGACAGGGGCTCCCACGGAGAAGGCTCTCCCCCCGGGTGTCGCCAGTCGACATTGTCTAGCCGACGGCACCATGAGGAGACCCTCTCTATGGGAGTGTACTGGCCGGTGGGAGGCTCTCGGTGGCAGAAGGCGATCTCGGAGGTACCCAGGTCCTAAGCGATGGAGTGCTTTAAAGATGCTAACCAACACCTTGAATCGCACCCGGAAGACCACCGGAAGCCAGTGCAGCTCGCGCAGGAGGGGTGTTACATGGGAGCATCGCCTCGCCTCCATAATTACCCGCGCGGCCGCATTCTGGACCAGTTGGTGCCTCCGGGTGCTCTTCAAGGGGAGACCCATGTAGAGAGCATTGCAATAGTCCAGACGGGAAGAGACGAGGGCGTGAGTGACGCTGCGCAGGACATCCCGATCTAGGAAGGGACGCAACCGGTAGATCAGACGAACCTTGAGTTATTTATAAAAATAATAAAGCCAAGATAAAGCCTCTTTAAAATGTGTTCATCTCCGGAGACGCTGTTTCTCACAGCAATTTTAAGAGGTGTGTGGACTTCAGCTCCCAGAATTCCCCAGCCCCAGCATGATTGGCTGGGGAGTTCTAGGAGTTCTTCATGATCCTAAGGCTGAGAAACCCCAACCTGAGGCTCTTTCAGAAGCAAAAGAGCTTCGCTCTTGTAGCAGGTGCGGAGAACGGCTCCCTCTTCTGCAGGCGCCACCAAGTGGGGATGAGGAGAACCTCCTCCAGGTAAGCCCAGGTGACAGCAAACCTTTGCTTCTCTCCGGACAGGGAATGTGGAGTATGGTTGTCCCTTGGAGGTTTCCACGAGAAGGGCAAAGACTGGGAAAGCACGCAACGGATCTACAACTGCCACCTCCTTGTGGATCCCAAAGGTAACAAAACGTCCTTAAATTAGCTGGAGGTCTCTTCTTGCCCTCCCCCCATGTTCCTGCACCAATAGAGCGCAGCCACAAGGCTGGTGAGTCAGATTGGCTAAAACACATCCGATGGACGGTTGCAGGAACTGGGCCTGGCTGGTCTAGGGAAGAGAAGGACCAGGGGAGACAGGAGAGCATCTTCCCATATTTGAGGAGCTGCCCCAGAGAGGAGGAAGGGGGTCAAGCTCTTCTCCAAAGCCCCTTTGAAGGCCAGAGAAGGAAGAATGGATGGAAACTGACCAAGGAGAGATTCAACCTGGGAATAAGGAGGAATTTCCTGACAGGGAGAACCATCAACCCATGGAAGAGAAGTTGCCTTCGGAGGTCGTGGGAGTTTCATCCCTGGAGGCCTTCAAGAAGAGACTGGACTGCCCTCTGTCAGAAACGGTGGAGGGTCTCCTGCTTGGGCAGGGGGTTGGACTAGATGACCTACAAGGTCCCTTCCAACTCTGTTAATCTGTATCTGTGTAAGGTTTACCCATGCTTCCTTAAAAAAATCTTTGCGGTGGTGATAGTTGAGGTGGGGAGAAAGCATTTAAATTCGACTTCACATATCAAACTAAGACATAAAATGTAGTGATGAAATACAGAGGCTGTGTTTACACAACTTGTTACGTCAAAACAAAGCATCCAGGATGGCTGAGTTTACCCTGTTATTTTTCAACCAACAGGTGGTTTGCTTGCCTGCATTTGAGTTTGTTGTGGGACAAAGACTGTAATCTGTAAACACTGATTTAGGACTCCGGGCGATGGAAAGCACCTGTTTAAAGGTGTATGTCCTATAGAAAATTTATCCTTTGGATAAATCTAAAATTAAATTAAACGTGGAAACTTAGGTACATTGCTGATATTACATTTTGAAAGGAAGTAAAACGTAAAATGTAGCCCTGGTGCCAGAAAAGTCAAAGAGTTTGTGAAATATATTTCTGGGAGAAGATCTGTAGGTCAGGGTGGAATTTTAATTTTATTTAATTTTATTATATTTCTATACCGCCCTCTCTCCTCAATGGGACTCAGGGCGGTGCACAGGAATAATAAAAGCAGAAGTCATAAATACAATAAAATGTGATGAAAAATAAATTAAATCAAGTTAAGAACCCGTGCTAAAAATTCATAATTAAAACCCAAGTTAAAAATCACTAATAAAGGACTATGCCAGGTCGGCCACATGAAAAAAGTATGTTTTTAAAGCCTGGCGAAAGAGGCGAAGGTCCGTGATTGTACGGAGGTCGGGGGGGGCAGGTCATTCCAGAGGGCGGGGCCTGCCACAGAGAAGGCTCGTCCCCTGGGAGTCGCCAGCCGGCATTGACCGGTCGACGGCACCCTCAGGAGGTCGAAGGGAGGTATGTGGTTATCCTACCACATAACGAGGACCTATGCCATGGAGCGCTTTAAAGATGGTCACGAAAACCTTGAAACGCACCCGGAAGGCCACAGGCAGCCAGTGCAGCTCGTGCAGGAGAGGGGTCACATGGGAGCATCTAGACGCTCCCAAGATCCCCCGCGCGGCCACATTTTGAACTAACTGGAGCCTCCAGGTGCATCTCAAGGGCAGCCCCATGTAGAGAGCGTTACAATAGTCCAGGCGGGAGATGACGAGGGCTGGAGTGACTATGCGTAGGGCGTCACGATCCAGAAAGGGGCGCAACTGGCGTATCAGGTGGACTTGATAAAAAGCCCCCCTGGCTACGGTCGTCACATGGTCATCCAAAGACAGTCGAGAGTCCAGGAGGACGCCTAAGTTGCGGGCCCTCTCTGCGGGAGCTAATAACTCGCCCCCGATAGCCAGAGATGGAACCAACTGGCTATGTCGCTAATGATGGAGTTCTTGTGGGGTAGTTGTTTTTTTGTAGATGTTTCATGACCCAGTTGGGTAACATCATCAGTGCTACAAGAAAACAACCAAGCTCACAGAGCACCAAGGACTCCTCGAATATAGAAAGCCATGTATTAACAGAACAACCGGATCGGAAGGGACCATGGAGGTCTTCTAGTCCAACCCCCTGCTCAAGCAGGAGACCTTATACCATTCTGGACAAGTGGATCCATCCAGAACTTCTGGTGGAAAGCTGTTCCACTGATTAATTGTTCTCAATGTCAGGAAATTCCTCCTTAATTCCTGGTTTCTTCTCTCCTTGATTAATTTCCATCCGTTGTTTCTCCTTCTGCCTTCTGGTGCTTTGGAGAATAATTTGACCCTCCTCTTCTTTGGGGGCAGCCCCTCAAATATTGGAAGATGCTATCTTGTCACTCCTAGTAGTTCTATTAAAAAAATAAAATAAACTGAGGACTTCCCACCCTTTATTCAAAAAAATTGGATCTTGGGCCATCCGTTCCAAGTGAGTGGCAAAATATTCTTTTCATTCATTCTGACAAAGGTTTTTTTTCTCCCCCCCTGAAGTTTGGAAACTGTGGCTTCTCACAAAAGGAGGCAGCAGATTCAAATTTCGCGGGGTGAGAGCCCAGATACAAATCCAAAGCTCTCTTTTATTTTGCATCCAAGGAACAAGGAAATAGACACACCTTTTCTTATTGGCTGAATCCAACTCCTGCTCTGTTTGTGACCAATCCCTTCTGCCCATCAGTATCCTGTCTTTTCCCTGTGTTATCTGCATGGTCAGCGCCTGATCAATGTTAATTATCTGATGAGGAATGTCCTTGGTTATACTCCAGTTGCCCATTAGCCATCTAGTACGTGCCAGGTAGAGCAGCCTCCAGGGCAGAGCCATTGTTTGCATGTACAGTAATCCCTCGTTTTCCGCGGCTTCAAGTTTCGCGGCTTCAGTGCTTCGCGGATTTTTTAAAAATACAGGAAAAAAAATGCATCGGTAGGAGGCAAGCGTCCCCTAGTGCTTGCTTTAAACAATGTCCTCAACTCAAGTTTCCTAGCGAATCCTACTTCGCGGATTTCCGGTTTTTGCGGAAAGTTCCGGTCCCCATTAACCGCGGAAAACGAGGGATTACTGTATTGGGGTCTGTCTTCAGCAGCCTGAATGGCTCCAGCTGATTATATGGCAACCTAAATAACAAGAATGATTCCAGGTGAACAGATACCCGAACCTGGATGTGACTATATACTTTAGATCAGTGTTTTTCAACCTTGGCCGCTTGAAGATGTCTGGACTTCAACTCCCAGAATTCCCCAGCCAGCGAATGCTGGCTGGGGAATTCTGGGAGTTGAAGTCCGGACATCTTCAAGCGGCCAAGGTTGAAAAACACTGCTTTAGATACTTTTTGCTTTGACAATTTTCACCGTTTTCTCCTTTCTGCTTTTCCCCCCTTTTTTTACTCCCCCTCCTTTCTCTGACAAGTTTATGTTCCGGCCGATTGTAAGAGCTTCTTCCGCTCTTGATTACTTCTCGGCTTTTCCCCCTTCTATTGTGATACTAAGCTGCCACCTAGTGGTTGAAAGTCGAAATTTGAACATAAAATAATTCTATTCAGTTTAGCTGTGATAAATTATTGTGATTATATTAAAGACTATAACAAATATTATATAATTGATTTGTTAGATTTCTTTGACTTGGGAATTTTGGGGAATTAATAATAATAATTAATAATAATAATAATTTAATTTCTTGACCGCTCCCTCTCCCCATAGGGACTCGGAGCGGTGCACAGGGAAACTAAAACAATAAATATACAATCAATATACAGACATATTAAAAACAAATTAAACGATACCTGTGCTAAAATACCCATTTACATACTAAAATTCCCACTTAAACAGCTAAAACCCCATAGAGAGAGACTAACCTGGGCCGGCCAAGCAGAAAAGATATGTTTTTAATTTCAGACGGAAGGAGCGGAAGTCCGTGGTCGTTCTAATGTCGGGGGGGAAGGTCATTCCAGAGGGCTGGGCCCGCCACAGAGAGAGCCCTTCCCCTGGGCGTCGCCCGCTGACAAAGTCTAGTGGACGGCACCCGGAGAAGTCCCTCTCTGTGGGAGCGGATCGGCCGTGAGGATGTGTGAGGCAGGATCCGATCCCGCAGATAGCTAGGTCCCGAGCCATGGAGCGCTTTAAAGATGGTAACTAATACCTTGAAGCGCAATTATTAATTGAATAATTGAATCCAAGTAATTTAAATTTAATTATTGAAATATTTGACTATTGCTATACTTGGTTAATTGACTGCTATTGTGGTCTGTAATTATATATCGCCAATTTAAACTGATAAGTAGATAATTTAGATAAGTTAGTTTATTTAAGTGAGGGATTAATTTAATATTATTATCTGTGACATTGACTTCAACCACTACTACTACCACTACTAAAAGGAACATACCAACTTTATCTAGCTGGGCATCTTCCTCTTCCCCAGCCACAGCCAAGAAAACCACAGAAGATCCCTTGGCAACGGGTAAAGCTGCTGTGCCCAAGCCCTACAAGACACTTTACAAGGAATTCAAGACACTCTATCTAAAAATCAAGAGGCAACAGCTAGAATATTGGAGATTCTGACAGAAAAGGTGGATACACTAGCAACAGAAACGCGACAGTTCCACAGCAAATTTGAAGAAATTCATGCACACCTAATAAACCATGAAGAGAGATTGCAAACAGTGGAAGAGAACATGACAAAGACCGAACATAAAATAGACCGTAATGAAAGCCGACATCTTATGACCGAAAAAAAGATGCAAGATGAGATTCTATTCTTGGAGATGGACCGTTCCAGATACTTTATACGGGTCCAAAATGTGATAGGCGATAATCAAGAAAAGATAGAAGAGGTGATGGAGGAAATTATAGCAGGTATCCTCAAAATCGACCGCCTGGAAGCAGCTAGATATATTGACGAGGTATTCCGTATATATACATCTTATGCCCGGCGCCACAAGCTCCCACGTGAGGTACATGTAAAATTGACTTAAGAAATCCATACGGGAGGAAATTCTCAAGAAATCCAGAGACCAGACCTTTACTTACAAAGGAAATGAACTTATAATTTTACCCCAAGTACCAAGGAATGTAAGAGAATGTAGAAGGAAATACGACTTCCTTACCACACGTCTCAGAAAGCAGGGCATACGGTACAGATGGTGCCTCCCGGAAGGTTTGACATTTACATGGCAAGACCAACATATCAAGTTAACTTCCTTTCAAGAGGCGCACGACTTCTTGAAACAACAACAATCTCTAAATGACCCGGAAAGTGAGGAAGAAGGCGAAACAACCAAAAGTGAAGAAGATCTAATGGAGAAGACGACAAGAAGTCCTAACGGTTGAGAGGCAAAGACAGTAGAGGAAAGAAAGCCGTCAAATGGAAGGGCACCACACCATCAAATCGAAACGAGGTCAAGGACCCAGAAAACCACAAAGCAATAAAAATGGAAATGAAGAACTCCGTCTCTGCTCTATCAACATCAATGGACTAAACAGCCCGTCAAAAAAGAAAAAAAAATTGGCTAAACTTACAAAAAGAAAAATACGATATAGTATGTCTTCAGGAAGTTCATATAAGCAAAAGGCAACTTGGGGTATTGACTTGTCCAAAATTGGGAAAACTATATGCATCTTTGGCTAACCAAAAGAAGAGAGGGGTGATTGTATACGATAAAAAAGACTTAATATCAAAACAAGTATATGCAGATAATGAGGGCAGAGTCTTACTATTGGAAATTAAAATTGGCTCAAAAATGGCCCTCTTAGCTAATATTTATGCCCCAAATGTAAATCAAGGACAGTTCTATAAAAAACTATCTGACAAATTAAATCAATTAAATTATGAACATGTCTACATAGTAGGTGATTTCAATGCAATAGCTGATATAGAGAAAGATTATAAGCCAGGACCTAACATCAACACAACATAAATTGAAACGGAAAAAAAATACTTCCCCAAACATGGGGTGACATGAGGGATCAGTTAAATTTAAGGGATGTGTGGCGAGACCTGCATCCCCTTGAAAAGCAATTTACCTATTATTCCCCCAGACGTAAATCATGGTCGAGAATAGACATGGTCTGGGCATCAACAGCGGCCACCGAGGAAATCGAGTCTCTTGAAATTGGACCGAGTACATGGGCAGACCATCATCCACTAATAATGAAATGGGTAGTTGCACGAGTTAGAACGAGGTGGTCTATGAGAGCCAATCTCATGAAAGATGACAACTTTGTAAAAATGACCCAAAAAGAACTCCAATATTTTTTTCCTCAAAAATAAAAGACAGGATACATCATTACAGACTATATGGGACACGGCTAAAGCAGTAATAAGGGGAATAACAATAAAATACATGGCTAGGCAATGGAAATTAGGGAAGGAAAAAAGAATGGAATTAATAATAGCACTGCAAACCCAAGAGAAGGAGGCCCAGAGAGACTCACAGAATGTAAAGGGTAAGAGAAAAAATTAATCTTCTGAGACATAAAATCTCCCTCTTAGACCAGAACCAATTAGCAGAAAAAATAAGGAAATGTAGGCAGTTCCACTTTGAACACGCAAATAAAATTGGAAGATGGTTGACGTATAGGCTAAGAAAAGTAACAGAAACAAGGAAAATACAATCCCTTCAAGATAACAATGGGAGAATTGGGAACACTATGGAGCATAAACTTAAAATAGCACAATATTTTTTTAGCTCATTATATGCAAAAGAGACACAACAAAGGGATAAGATTAACGCCTATTTTACAAAACAACATCCTGGAATAGTCCCTGACATATATAAAAATACATTAAATACAGAAATAACAACAGAAGAGATAGAAAACGCAATTAGGAAACAGGCTAATGGGAAAACTCCAGGCCCAGATGGATTACCAGGAGAACTTTATAAAGGCATCTGGGAAACTTTAGTACCACAAATGAAAGATTTATTCAATGAAATTTTGGAAAAAGGAGAAATGCCCCAATCATGGACTGAGGCTTTTATCACCTTAATCCCCAAACCCGACTCAGATCCAACTCAAATTCAAAACTATAGGCCCATATCACTCCTAAACGTGGATTATAAGATATTTGCGACAATTCTGGCCGAAAGACTGAAACCGTTCCTATCTGATTACATTCATCAAGACCAAAATGGATTCTTATCAGGCAGATATTTAAGAGACAATGTAAGGATAGTAATTAATTGTTTAGAATATTATGAGGCACACCCAAATAAAGAAATGGGTATAATTTTGCTAGACGCACAAAAAGCATTTGACAGGGTTAATTGGGAATTCATCATACAACAATTACAAATTATGGAATTCGGCCCTAAATTCACTAAAGCAGTTCAGGCTATATATACAACACAATCAGCAAGATTATTACTCAATAAGGCACTATCAAATTGGTTCCCAATACATAGAGGTACTAGACAAGGATGCCCGCTATCGCCACTTTTATTCGTCTTGACACTGGAACCCCTTCTAAATAATATTAGGCAAGAAAAAAATATTAAAGGTCTGCAAACTAGAGGGGAAGAATACAAGATACAGGCATTTGCAGATGACCTGGTCTTTGTGATGGAAGAACCCCTGACTTCAGGACCAAGGCTAATTACAACAATAGAAGAATATGGAGAGGTGGCCGGGTTAAAAATTAATAAACAAAAAACTAAAATGTTGACAAAAAATATGACAGGGCAACAAAAAGAACAAATACAGAAACTACTGGAAATTGAAATTGTCAAAAAAGTTAAATATTTGGGAATTTGGCTAACTAATAGATGCTCTGCAATTAAAGAATTAAATTATCATAAACTAATAGGCGAAATGACAAAACAACTGGAAAATTGGAATAAAATTCCGCTATCACTGTTAGGGAGGATAGCTGCTATAAAAGCATACATCCTCCCAAAATGGATATACTTATTCCAAACAGCTCCCACAAAATTAAATAAAGAATTCTTCCAAAAGCTAGACCACGTCTCATTAAAATTTGTATGGCAAGGGAAAAAAGCACGCATAAAAAAGAAAATGCTCCAGGAACACAAACTAAGAGGAGGCTTGGGACTCCCAAACTGGGAACTTTATCATCATGCCTCGATTTTGATCTGGGTTAAAGTTTGGAATACCCTAACAAGAGGACGAATATTATCAATAGAAGGACATGACTTGCTTCAGGGCTGGCACTCGTCACTTTGGCCCAGGAACAATAGACAACCCCAAAGCTTTACTACTCACTGTACAAGGGCAACTCTTTATACGACTTGGCAAAAGATTAGGCAACAATTTTACACTCAAATTCCAAGGTGGCTAGCCCCAATTGAAGCTGTAACCTACCCAACTATCCATAATCCCAAGAGAAATATAACATACGGAGACTTAATAGATGAAGGGGGCAATATTAGAACAAGGGCAGATCTACAGCTAAGGGGTTGGGAGATAGACTGGTGGCCATATAATCAGGCAGTATCTAAATTTACTAAGGACAAATACGAACCCGGAATATACTCAACAAACCAAGATATAGATAAGGTTCTATGGGACTCACCAACCAAATTAATTTCTAAGGCTTACAAATTACAAATTGCAAAGGTATATAGGCGAAGAAATAATTAAAGGCACTATGATCGCCTGGGGAAGGAATATAGGTAAGAACATCAACCTTGAAAAATGGCAAACCATTTGGAATAAGTCCATGAAAATGACCCTGTCATCCTCCTTTAAGGAGAATCTATATAAAATGCTTTACAGATGGTA
This sequence comes from Rhabdophis nuchalis, assembly GCA_039707465.1. Classification (NCBI taxonomy): domain Eukaryota; kingdom Metazoa; phylum Chordata; class Lepidosauria; order Squamata; family Natricidae; genus Rhabdophis; species Rhabdophis nuchalis. Next base: position 11,495,016 of record CM077662.1, on the reverse strand, counting down.
TTTACCACCAGCTAGAATTGCCCACATGTTCCCAAACTCATCGGACAGGTGTTGGAAGTGCAAAACAGCTAGGGGCACATTTTTTCACCAATGGTGGACCTGCCCAATCTCCGTACTACTTTGGAAAAAAATACAAAATTGGCTCATGGAAATAACAGGCACTAGTTTCCCCCTTAAACCTGAGTTATACTTGCTCGGTATCAAGCCACAAGAAATCCCAAATCAGGACTGGTACCTCTTTACACACATCACAACAGCGACCAGAATGGCCATTGCACAGCAGTGGAAAAATAACAACCCACCAACTGAAAGCTTAATCATATCTAAAATCTTCAGCTGTGCGGAATCAGATAAATTAACGTATATCTTAAAGGACAAGTCAACCTCAATCTATGCTCAATCCTGGGAGAAATGGTACAGATGGTATGGTAAGAGAATGACGGATAACAAAGAATCCAATTAGATAGAATAATAGCGAAACAGATATAAGGAGTTATAAGACAATACTATATATAAGACAATGTTATAGATTCAAATGTAAGCATCCAAATATGATTATAAATAACAATTGATGTTAAACTGGGACAAATATACTTCTTAAATCAGGGGAGTAGATATATCCCCGGTTCGTCTCCCCCTCTCCCCATCCTTCCCCCTCTCCCCCCCTCCTTACCCTTGTACGTCCTCTCCAATACCCCTACCCTGTACTTGTTAAATGTTTAATTTTTATATTTATATTAATAAAGATTATTTTAATAATAATAAAAAAGAATGATTCCTTCAGAAACTTCCTTTATGGAAAGATCCCGATAAATTGTTATGAGCTTGGAAAATGGAGGTCTTAATTTACAGGGAGGTAGGAAACAATATCCTGAAAATAAGAAAAAAATTGGACATTGGGAATTATTTTCTGAAAGCATGATGGAGTCCTCGACTTATGATGACAATTGAGCCCAAAATTTCCGTTAAGAGAGACGTTTAAGTGAGTTGATTTTACAACCTTCCTTGCCACCGTTGTTAAGTGAATCGTGCAGTTGCTACATCAGTACCCTGGGTTGTTAGTGAATCTGGCTTCCCCACTTGACTTGGGTTGTCGGATGGTTCGCAAAATGGGATCACCTGACCCCAGGAGAGCGCAAGCGTCATAAATATGGGTCGGTTGCCAAGCATCTGAATTTTGATCACGTGACTAGCTAAGTATGAAAAATGGTTTTTTTAGTATTGTTGTTGTAAGACGAGGACTTATAGTTTATTATAGTTTATTAAATTTATATACCGCGCCCTTTCCCCGAAGGGACTCGGGACGGTGCCCAGGCAATTTAAAACATATATAAATATAACAAAATACAAAATATAAAACCAGATTAAATTAACCCTGTGCTAAAAGTTTAAATATATTAAAACAATATCCCTAAAAACCAATTTAAAACAATTTAAGTGCAGACTATAGGCTGGGTGATGTAAGTTAGGCCAGGCCGGCCTGTTGGAAAAAATAGGTTTTCAGATTCTGACGGAAGGAGCGGAGGTCCATGGTCGTTCTCAGTTCGGGGGGTAAGTCATTCCAGAGAGTTGGGCCCACCACAGAGAAGGCCCTTCCCCTGGGCGTTGCCTGCTGGCATTGCCTTGCGGACGGAGAAGTTCCTCTCTGTGGGAGCGAATCGGCCGAAGGGATGTATGGGGCAGGATGCGATCCCGACTTACCTCTGGCTGGCTTGAATATTACATACACGAGATCGTAATTTCGTCTCTTTTATCTGCTTCTAATCCACCGGATCCTTCCTTTTCCCTTGGCGAGGCCGGTCTCAGGATCTGTTGTGGCCACCTATAGGAAGATCCACCTGTTTGACGTGGAGCTGGAAGGGAGGGTCTCCCTGAAGGAAAGCGCCTTCACCAACCGTGGCTCACAGATGGTGCCGCCTGTGCCCACCCCGGCTGGAAAGGTAGGGGGGTTGGAAGGGGTGTTGTAGCCTCTCAGCCACCGGCCCCTCCAGCAGCCGAACCAGAGGAGGAGAAGGAGGAGGGGGCGGGGTGGGACTCCGGGTCAGCATCAGGGCAACCTGAGAGCTCAGAGGGGGAAGAGGGAATTGAACTGGCAGAGAGAGAGAGACAGAGGGGGAGCCTGGGCCGTCTGTCAGCCCCCAGATGGAGAGTCAACAGCCCCCAGGTCTGTAAATGGCTGATGAGGAAGAGGAGGACCAGCTGGGCCCAGTGCATCACGCGTGGATGCACAGAAGGCAGAGGAGAGCAGTGGAAATCTATAGGCTGGTCCTTGGGATGGAAGAACCATCACTGCTAGTGAAGGCTCTCCCTAGCTCTGGGGATCAAAGGCAGGGGACGGAGATGAATAGATGTGGCAGAGGAGAGCAGTGGAAATCTATGGGCCGGTCCTCGGGACAGAAGAGCCACCGCTACTAGCGAAGCCCCACCCGAGCTCTGGGGATCAAAGGCAGGGGGAGGAGATGAATAGATGTGGCAGAGGAGAGGAGATTAGTGGAAATCTATGGGCTGGTCCTCGGGACAGAAGAGCCACCACTGCTGGAGAAGCCCCACCCAACCTCTGGGGATCAAAGGCAGGGTGTGGAGATGAATAGATGTGGCAGAGGGGAGGAGAGCAGAGGAAATCTATGGGCCGGTCCTTGGGACAGAAGAGCCACTGCTGCTAGCGAAGCCCCACCCAACCTCTGGGGATCAAAGGCAGGAGTGGAGATGAATAGATGTGGCAGAGCTGATCTCCAATGAGGTAGATCTGGGCGGGAAATCGGGGGCAGGTCTTGAGATCGTTTTATGGGAAGACTTTAGACGACCATGTGACGGCCGTGGCCAGGGGGGGCCTTCTATCAGGTTTACCTGATACGCCAGTTGCACCCCTACGCACGGTCACTCAAGCCCTCGTTATTTCCCGCCTAGACTACTGCAACGCCCTCTACATGGGGCTCCCCCTGAGGTGCACCCGGAGGCTCCAGCTAGTGCAGAATGCAGCCGCGCGGGGGATTCTGGGAGTCTCTTGTTACTCCCACGTAACACCTCTCCTGCGCGAGCTGCACTGGCTGCCTGTGGTCTTCCGGGTGCGCTTCAAGGTGGTAGTTACCATCTTCAAAGCGCTCCATTGCTCGGGTCCTGGTTACTTGAGAGACCGCCTCCTACCACATTCCTCCCTTCGACCTGTCTGCTCTCACAGAGTTGGCCTTCTCAGGGTGCCGTCAGCCGGTCTTTGCCGACTGGCGACCCCCAGGGGGAGAGCCTTCTCTGTGGCGGGTCCGACGCTCTGGAACGACCTCCCCCCGATATCCGCACCATCACGGACCTACGACTCTTCCGTCGGATGGTAAAAGCTCATTTCTTTCGTCTTGCCGGCCTGACATAGATTAGGGACTATTTTAATTCGTTATTTTGGGTTTTAACTATTTATTCAATTTTAGCACAGCTGTATTGGTTTAATTGTTTTTTAAATTTTGTATATTGTGGGGTTTTATCTTTCTGTGCACCGCCCTGAGTCCCTTTTTGGTGAAAAGGGCGGTATATAAATTGAATAAATAAATAAATAAACAAACAAACAAATAAATAAATAAATAAATAAAATAAATAGAGGAGAGGAGAGCAGTGGAAATCTATGGGCCGGTCCTTGGGATGGAAGAGCCACCGCTGCTAGCGAAGCCCCACCCAAGCTCTGGGGATCAAAGGCAGAGGGCGGAGATGAATAGATGTGGCAGAGGAGAGGAGAGCAGTGGAAATCTATGGGCCGGTCCTTGGGACGGAAGAGCCACCGCTGCTAGCGAAGCCCCTCCCTAGCTCTGGGGATCAAAGGCAGGGGGCGGAGATGAATAGATGGGGCAGAGGAAATCTATGGGCTGGTCCTTGGGACGGAAGAGCCACCGCTGCTAGCGAAGCCCCTCCCTAGCTCTGGGGCTCAAAGGCAGGGGGTGGAGATGAATAGATGTGGCAGAGGAGAGGAGAGCAGTGGAAATCTATGGACCGGTCCTTGGGACGGAAGAGCCACCGCTGCTAGCGAAGCCCCTCCCTAGCTCTGGGGATCAAAGCCAGGGGGTGTAGATGAATAGATGTGGCAGAGGAGAGGAGAGCAGTGGAAATCTATGGGCCGGTCCTTGGGACGGAAGAGCCACCGCTGCTAGCGAAGCCCCTCCCTAGCTCTGGGGATCAAAGGCAGGGGGCAGAGATGAATAGATGGGGCAGAGGAGAGCAGAGGAAATCTATGGGCCGGTCCTTGGGACGGAAGAGCCACCGCTGCTAGCGAAGCCCCTCCCTAGCTCTGGGGATCAAAGGCAGGGGGCAGAGATGAATAGATGGGGCAGAGGAGAGCAGAGGAAATCTATGGGCCGGTCCTTGGGACGGAAGAGCCACCGCTGCTAGCGAAGCCCCTCCCTAGCTCTGGGGATCAAAGGCAGGGGGCAGAGATGAATAGATGTGGCAGAGGAAAGCAGAGGAAATCTATGGGCCGGTCCTTGGGACGGAAGAGACTAGCTGTGCTACTTAACATATACTCAGTTCTTACCAGCAGAAGGGTCCGGATGTTTCTCACCAATTCTGTCCCTTTCCCAGGTGGGGCTGGCCATCTGCTATGACCTCCGTTTCCCGGAAATGTCGCTGGCGCTGGCCCAAGCGGGGGCCGAGATTCTCACCTACCCGTCGGCCTTCACCGTGACAACAGGCGCCGCCCACTGGGAGGTAAGTCCCTTGGCCTTTACCCCAGGTAGTCTTCGACTTACAACGGTTCATTTATTGACCGTTCTAAGTTATGACGGTACTGATAAAAAGGACCGTTTTTCACACTTATGACCGCCCCAAGGGTCACGTGATCAACACTCAGGCCCTTGGCAAGTGACTCATGTTTATGACGGGCGCAGTGATCCCTTTTTGTGACCACCTGCCAAGCAACGCCAATGGGGAAGCTTTAACGGTTGAGTTAACAACTACGGTATAGCTCACTTAATGACTATGGCTAGAAAGGTCGTAATATGGGGCAATGTTCACGTAATGAATGTCTCACTTAGTGACAGAAACATGGGGCTCAGTTGTGGTCGTAAGTCGAGGGCTGCCTGTGTTACGTTCGCACCTTCCTTCTCTCCCTCTCTTCCTTCTTAAATCAGTGGAACAGCTGGCCACCAGAAATTGTGGGCACTCTAGATGTTTTTAAGAAGAATCTAGATGGTCACTTATCTGGAATGTATAGATTCTCCTGCTTGAGTAAGGGGCTGGACTAGAAGATCTTGTATTGAGGTCCTACTACCACTCTGTAAATCCCTAGTAAGGCCACACCTAGAGTCCGGCATCCAGTTTTGGTCCCCACATTATAAAAAAGAGGTTGGTACTGTAGAAAGAGGGCAGAGAAGAGCAACCAGGAGGATGAGGGGACTGGAGGCTCAAACAGACGATGGACGGTTGCAGGAACTGGGCCTGGCTGGTCTAGGGAAGAGAAGGACCAGGGGAGACAGGAGAGCATCTTCCAATATTTGAGGGGCTGCCCCAGAGAGGAGGAAGGGGGTCAAGCTCTTCTCCAAAGGACCTTTGAAGGCCAGAGAAGGAAGAATGGATGGAAACTGACCAAGGAGAGATTCAACCTGGGAATAAGGAGGAATTTCCTGACAGAGAGAACCATCAACCCATGGAACAGAAGTTGCCTTCGGAGGTTGTAGGAGCTTCATCCCTGGAGGCCTTCAAGAAGAGACTGGACTGCCCTCTGTCAGAAAGGGTGTAGGGTCTCCTGCCTGGGCTGAGGGGGTTTGGACTAGATGACCTCTAAGGTCCCTTCCAACTCTTGTTAGTCTGTTATTATTCTGTTATTCAGAAGTTGTGGGAACTTCATCCCTGGAGGCCTTCATGAAAAGACTGGATTCCATCTGTCAGATATGGTGTTGAGTCTCCTGCTTGAGCAAGGGGTTGGACTAGATGACCTACGAGGTCCCTTCCAACTCCGTTAATCTAACCTATCTCAAACCTCCAAGGTCCCTTCCGGCCGATTCACTCTCTTCTATTCCCCAGGTCCTGCTGCGTGCCCGTGCCGTAGAGACCCAGTGCTATGTGGTGGCCGCGGCCCAGACGGGCCAGCACCACCCACGCCGCACCTCCTTCGGCCACAGCATGGTGGTGGACCCCTGGGGCAGCATCGTGGCCCAGTGCCAGGAGGGGCCGGGGCTCTGCTATGCCGAAATCGACCTGGCCTACCTGCATCGTCTGCGCCAGGAGATGCCCGTCTTCGCCCACCGGCAGCCTCGCCTCTACGGCCGGGCAGCTGCCGAATGGGGCTTTGCGCCCCCCTGACGGGCTCAGCTTGCCCCACGGAGGGGACTTGGCTGCTGCAGCTGGACTCTGCAGGATTCGGGGCCCTCCAGGAGGGGACAAGAGAGAAACAGACAATTTCTGAGCTGGGGAGGGAGGCATTTGAACCCAATCCCCCTCCTGGGGGAGGCTTGGTTTGGGGGTTCAGACTGGGGTGGGGGTCCAGCCGGTCACTTTCCCTCTGGAGGGCCTTCTTTCCTGAAAATAAATTCATTTTTCAGCCATTTTTCCTTTCTCCGCTTCCATCCAGCTTTTTCTAAGCAGCTCACAAGGCTCCCCTTTTTCCCGATGTCCAGTCTCTGCAGCTTTGAAGACTTGTGGACTTCAACTCCCAGAATTCCCCAGCCAGCAGAGTTGAATTCTGGGAGCTGAAGTCCACCGGTCTTCGAGCTACTGAAGTCTTAAGACCGTTGGTTTTGATAAAATAGGAGGTCGGAGAACGTCACCTGCTGCTGTGGCCTAGAGGTGGATCTCTCGCCTCCCAATCAGGAGGTGGTGAGTTCGATCCTAGGTAGAGGCAGATGTAACATCTCCTGCTTGGGCAGAGGGGGTTGGACTAGATGACCTGCAAGCTCCCTTCCAACTCTTGTTAACTTTCAGAAGTGAACATTCTCTCTGCCAGAACAGGATTTTCTTTCCGGCTTGTATATATATTTTTACTTCTTAAAATTTATTTTTCATATTTTCGAACCACCCATCTCCCTCAAAGACCGACTCTGGGCAGTCTCCTCCCCGCTCCAAATAAAATATATTCATTTTTTATGATGTGCAGATGTACATATACATATACAATAATACAATACAATAGCAGAGTTGGAAGGGACCTTGGAGGTCTTCTAGTCCAACCCCCTGCGTGGGCAGGAACCTTATACCCTTTCAGACAAATGGCTATCCAACATCTTCTTAAAGACTTCCAGGGTTGGGGCATTCCTTCCTTCCTTCCTTCCTTCCTTCTTCCTAAAGGTTGACTCAGCCTTCCATCCTTCCAAGTTGGGTCAAATGTTGGTCTAACATCTTCTATCTAACATATATATGGGCACACTCACCTACTGTATGTATGTTGCTCAGAGGCTTTGGAGATTCACAGTGACCTTATGGTCACTTAAACTGCAGGGGTGACTTATCAATCATGGCCATAATAGGTGGTCATAAAATCAGGCATGGCTCACTTAACAATTGCCCTGCTTAGCCACAGAAATTCTGGCTCCAGTTGTCATAGCTCAAGGACTGTCTATATTGCAAGCACCTCCTACTGCAACATGGAGAATTAGACCATGATTTAACGGTCAATATGGACTCTAGCTTCAGCTTGTTCTAATCTCAGAAATACTTGGGAAAATTCTGATTGCTTTAACACCTATAGCAGAACGGGTTTGTATATGTGGTAAAAGAGAAGTGGAAGATATCTCACACGTTCTACTACACTGTGAGCTATACAGAGCTTGCAGGTCTGCATATACTCTCCCCTTATTAGAGAGATTACCAGGGAGGGCAGGCAGTTTTTATCTGGACTTCCTCCTCCAGGACACGAACCCGGCTATTACGCATGCAGTGGCAAAATTCTGTGCTTCCGCAATGTCCATAAGGAAAAAATTGATTATAGAAGTATAGTTGTGATCTTGTACCAATCATTTGGACATATCTCTAACAATTTCTGGACCATGGTTTTTACAGACATGCTTAACGCTTTTGCACCTAGGTAAACCAGCAAATGACCTGAACAAAGTGAGAACATGTATGCTGCTTTCCACTTATAATGCTAAAATCTTTAAAATTATATCTTAAAAGTTAGTACTTTTTAATATATGGTTAAATGTAACGTGTATGGCTGGTTTTTGACCGTAATAAAGATTTATTCTATTCTATTGTGATTGAAACGAACTTGATTTGTTTAAAAACTTGCTTTTTCTGTATATTATAGAATTGATTTCAGCCAAGTCTGCTTGTGTACACTTCTATGTTGCACAAGCTCGCCACCGACAATTGTCGCCTTTTAATCTGGTTCCAACCCACTTCTGGTTGAAATTTGTGGCTGCAGCCCAGCCACAAATGCCACGATGGAAGTAGCCACGTGGTCCCCAAACGTTTCTGGCTACTAAAAGTAGCATCTCTTGAATGTTAACACCGGTAGTTACAAACATTCGTTTAGTGGCCGTTCTGAGGTTACAAAGCGACTGAGCATGACTGGGTGACTTTCTCCACTTGTAACGTTCCCGTGGTCAGGTGATCAAAATTCAGATGCTTGGCAACTGGCATGTACTTACGACAGTTGGTTTCCCAGGGTCACGTGACATCCTTTTGCGACTTTCTGATAAGCAGGAGTCCATGGGGAAGCCAGATTCACTTAACGGCCGTGTTAATAAGTTAACTGCAGTGATTTCACTTAGCAGCCGTGGTAAGAAAGGACGTAAAATCAGGCAAAAGTCACCTTAACTGTCCTGCTTGCAACAGACATTTTGAGGTCCTAAGTTGAGGACTACCTACACTCTATTGCCAAAAGTAATTCGCTCCCCTGCCTTGACTCGCATGTGAACGTACAGTAAGCGACCTCCTGTTCCTAATCCATAGGGGTCAATGGGACGTCGGTCCACTGCGCACTGTCCTTGAGCTCATCTGAAGGCCACCTGGAGTTTGGAGGTCTGTAGCGATGGGCTCTGCAGGGCGCTGGCGACCTCTTCGCGCTAGGCGCCTCAGCATCCGCTGACCCCCTGCTCCGTCCGTTGACGTGGCCGACCCCTTCGTGGCTGTCGTTCTCAAACACTTCCACGTTCTTCTAATACAGCGGACAGTGGAATATTTAGGAGCGAGGAAATTGCACGACTGGATTGGTTGCACGGGTGGCCTCCTCTCCCATGGGCTCCTGAGAGCGACCCATCCTTTCACCAACGTTTGTAACAACAGTCTGCTTGCCCAGGTCCTTGATTTGATACACCTGTGGCCATGGAAGGGATTGGAACCCCTGATTCTGATTATTTGGATGGGTGAGCAAATACTTTTGGCAATATGGTGCATGTAGGGAACTTGTAGGGAGCAATAATTTAAAACTTGCTCTTCACATAATGTGTTTCCCCCAAAATAAGACCAGGTTTTTGCTCCGAAAGATGCATTAGGGCTTATTTTCTGGTTAGGTATTATTTTCGGGGGGGAGAAATGCGGTAGTCAATGCGTCCATCTGGCTGATGATCGTAATGGCCTTATTTTTTGGGTAGGTAGGGCTTACATTACGAGCGCCCTGAAAAATCATGCTACAACTCCCAGAATTCCTCAACCGGCAACTTTACAAGTGGAAGTCCACAAGTCGTAAAGTTGTAAAGTGAGGAATTCTGGGAGTTGAAGTCCACGGTGGCCAAAGTTGGAGACCCCCTCACCCCTCTGAGTAGGAAACACGCATTTCTTCCTGCAAAAGATCCTTTCGGACTTACAGGGAACTCTTGAGAAAACTTTGGTTTTGTTAGCCCACAACTCTTCCCGGGCGCCACCGAGCCCAACAGCTGCACCGAACGAAGGCAGAAGATTTTTTTTATTATTATCATCATCGTCATCGTCGTCGTCATCTCAGGAAAACAAACAAACAAACAAAAAAACAACCAAAGGTACATGAGGGAACATGACCAGTCACACTGGCATTTCCTTTAAAAATAAAATAAAATAAGAAGTCGTCACTGATTTTACACAAATCTGTGCCAGAATTATCACGAAATATCAGGGGTTTGCAATGATTAGACTTTTGGGTAGTTGGTGAGGCAGCCGCGGCGGGGGGGGGGAAGTTAGGGGGGGACTGGGAAAAACCCTCCGACGTCCGGCTGGACCAAGCCAGGCCAAGGGTCACTTGCTCCCTTCCCCAGGATTCGGGCCCAGTTTATTCAGCCATTGGAGTCAGGTGTGGTCACTTTTTCTGGACTCCCTTCAGAGAAGGAGCAGATTGTTCTAGAGGAAAAAATTGGGGGCGGGGGCTGGGGGGGATTGAGAAGAGCTCGCCCAGCGCTTCGGACTTGGAAAACGGGGTCCCGTTTGGGGCGCCGGCATGAGAACCGACGCGGGCGCCCCGCTGGCAACTCACGGAAGCGGCCGCCTCGCGATAAAAAGGGCCTGTGCAATTTTAAGGTTGGCAGCTGTGCAATTGTGGGAAGAGAGAGGCGCCCGCATGGGCGAGCCGCGCGAAGGCGTCCCGCGTGGCCCCTTCCGCGCACGCTCCGAAGCAGGAGGGGAGGGGGCCTCGCCTCCCACCCAAATCCAAAGCGCCGTTAACAAACCTTCGCGAAAAAGCCGTTTTCAGCAAATGGCGAGGAGCCAATAACACTTATAACCAATTGAACGTCTGTGGGAAGGTGGATTAAATGACCCCCCGTCTTCCATGCACTTTTTCCTGTTGGTGCACCCCTCTCCCCCTGGTGAAATGCCGGAGGGCCACCTGAGCTCACGGCTGGGTAAACTGGGCGCTCGCTGGGCACCTCCCAGTTCCTTCCCCTGCTGGATGGCGCCTTCCTGAGCCGGAAGGGTCAGCAGCGGCCCCTCCGCCGTCTTGAAGGACTCAGCCAAGGGAGTCTTGCTGGGGGAGGGCAGAGGGTGCGGCTGCTGCTTGCCAAGGGGGCTTTGACGTGATTTAAGGGGGCCGAACAGAACCAACGCAGGGCATGCGGGGGGGCAGCCCGCAAACAGAAACCCAGCACGAACCGAAGAACCGATTCCTTCCTTCCTCCTGTTCTATTTTCTCAACTGACGGAGCCCCAGCCCCCCCCCCCAGGACAATTGATAGGGAAAAGGGGGGGGGGGGGAAAGAGACACCTTGACAAGCTCTGTGGGGCTACCAAAAACATAACCCCACAGCTGGACCCCGGCAGAGCCCAATAACCCCCCTTCGTCCCTGGCCGTCTCCCCAAAGAAAATGAACATTGAGACTCTTCTGCCCCCCATTCCAAGCGTCTTCCGAGCTATTCGGTTTTGTCCCACCAGAGGGGGGTGGAAGTCAGGACGGGGGGGACGACCCCCAAAGGAACAGACCAGTCAGCTAAACCGACAGGATCCCACAAACGCTGGGCCCGGCCAAACAGGGGTACCCCTGCTAAGCTCGGGCTCCACTCCTTCCCTAGCTGGCCGAGATCTTCCTGTCCGTCTCTGGGCGAACTGCCCCACGTTGGGCGCCTCTCCTCTGAGGTTGCACGGCTGTGGAGGGAAGGGCCATTCTCGTTCATCTCCGGAGGGTGAAGAGCGAGAGGAAAAGGCACAGGCGGGATGGTGGGCAGGGGGAGGAGCTGCTCAGCCAAAGGGGAGGGGGAAGGTCCGCGATCTCAGGGGTCTCCATCTGCAGCAGCTTTTAAGACCTGCGGACTTGGCTGGGGAATTCTGGGAGTCCCCTCGCCTTCGAGCTGCCACGGTTGGAGAGCCCTGTCTTACTATTTGACCCACGAGGAAATCTCCCCACCCAAGTGGGGTTCGGAGCAGCAGCCGTGGCTCATCCTCATCTTTGGACCCACATCTCGTGGCCCACCTTGGCTTGAGCTTCACACGAGACCCCTCCCGGCGACACACAACCCCCCACCCCCGCCCTTCCCTTCCAAACCACGACTAAATCGGAACACCCCCCCCTCCCACTCCCCGCTTCAGCCCCATTGCTACAGATGGGGAGCAGCGGAGTGGAAATCAGAAAATGAGCCCCCTCCCCTGCCCATGAGCCAAGGCCCCCCCTTTCCGTCCCCTTCCCCCGCAGAGAGACGGCAATGGGGACCCGATGACAAGAACAGCTCCTTTAATGGGAAGGGGCGAATTAAGGGCCTGCCTTCGGGGGAGGGGGGGTCGTAGATCGGGCTTCATCGGGAGGGGCCGACGGCGAGGGAACAAATCGATGGCAACAATACCGAAACAACAGAAAAGTCGGACAGCACAAGAGGGCAGGAGTTAAGAAAGAACCGCCGAGCATCTTTCGGGGGGCTCCCGATGCTCGGGCAGCCCAGGAAAAGGGGCTCCTTCCAGGCAGTCCCCCCCCATTTCCAGTTCCCCCCTAGGGGAATAAGAAGAAGGAAAAAAAACCAGCGTATCCTCCCACGGAAAAGACTCATTCGGTCTACGTGACCAATCTCGTTTCCCGGCGATATTATCTCCCTTCCCGCTTCTCTCCCTCCCTCTCTCTTCTTTTTTTTTAAGGAAAATAATTTTGCAAAAAAAAAAGAAAGAAAGAAAGAAAAAATATTCCTCCCAAGGAGAGGCAGGGAAGGAAGAAAACGGGGGGAAACACCCCCCCCTCCCCAAAACACCCAATTATCCACCGCCGGGGAGGAGGTTCAAGGGGCCGTCTGCAGCATCAAGTTCCTCAGGAGTTTCTGGCGGCCCACCTCGTAATCCTCCTCGTCCACGTTGACCAGGAGTTTGATGGCCTCGTGGCCCACGGCCTGCTTGAGCGAGTCTGTGATGAAGACGCCCTTCAGGGCCTCCAGCAAGGAGCCGTTGATGTAGTCGCGCCAGAAGGCGTCCAGGTACGTCAGCTCCGAGAACTTGATGTCACAGATGATGGAGCCCAGATCCCGGGACTTCAGGATCGTGTTGGCCTGGCTGAAACGTTCAAACTGGCGCTCCAGGGGGTCCTGCTTGTTGGAGAAGACGTTGCCCTCCAGGGCCGTCTCGTGCTGGCAGTATTCGGCCCGGACTCGGAGGCGGATATCTGCGGGGTGGGGAGGGGGGAATGGGTGGAGATACAGGCAGGAGCGTTAAGAGGCAACCGGACAACTTCGAGGAGCAGCATTTCAAATCCGGCACGGAGTAGGGAAGGAAGCAGGGAGATCTTCAGGAAGGAACAAAGGGCAGTGTTGTGGTCTGTTGGCCACCTGCCCCTCCAACAGCTGAGGAGGAGGAGGAGGAGGAGGAGACGTGGGGGTCAGGGTCAGCATCAGGGCAACCTGAGAGCTCTGAGGGGGAAGAGGGGAGGGAGCTGGCAGAGAGAGAGAAAAAGAGAGAGAGAGGCAGAGCCTGGGCTGTCCATCAGACCCCAGATGGAGAGTCAACAGCCCCTAGGTCTGCAGGTGGCTGATGGGGAAGAGGAGGGACAGTTGGGTCCAGTGCCTGATGCATGAATGCAGGCAGAGGAGAGGAGAGCAGAGGAATTCTATGGGCCGGTCCTTGGGATGGAAGAGCCACCGCTGCTAGTGAAGCCCCACCTGAGCTCTGGGGATCAAAGGCAGGGGGCGGAGATGAATAGATGTGGCAGAGGAGAGGAGAGCAGAGGAAATCTATGGGCCGGTCCTTGGGACGGAAGAGCCACCGCTGCTAGTGAAGCCTCACCCAAACTCTGGGGATCAAAGGCAGGGGGCGGAGATGAATAGATGTGGCAGAGGAGAGGAGAGCAGAGGAAATCTATGGGCCGGTCCTTGGGACGGAAGAGCCACCGCTGCTAGCGAAGCCCCACCTTCCCTCTGGGGATCAAAGGCAGGAGGTGGAGATGAATAGATGTGGCAGAGGAGAGGAGAGCAGAGGAAATCTATGGGCCGGTCCTTGGGATTGAAGAACCACCGCTGCTAGCGAAGCCCCACCTGAGCTCTGGGGATCAAAGGCAGGGGGCGGAGATGAATAGATGTGGCAGAGGAGAGGACAGCAGAGGAAATCTATGGGCCGGTCCTTGGGACGGAAGAGCCACCGCTGCTAGCGAAGCCCCACCTTCCCTCTGGGGATCAAAGGCAGGAGGTGGAGATGAATAGATGTGGCAGAGGAGAGGAGAGCAGAGGAAATCTATGGGCCGGTCCTTGGGATTGAAGAACCACCGCTGCTAGCGAAGCCCCACCTGAGCTCTGGGGATCAAAGGCAGGGGGTGGAGATGAATAGATGTGGCAGAGGAGAGGAGAGCAGAGGAAATCTTGGGATGGAACAGCCACCGCTGCTAAAGGGACAATCTATGTCATTTGATTTATTTGATTGCTAGAGCCAGCTTTTTCAGCAAATGACTCTGGGTGGATAATTTCTTTAATTTTGATGTTAAAGGCTTCCTCCAGCTTTGTCCTTACTTGGAAAAACTTGGGGGTTTTTTTTTGTTTTTTTGCTTGAAACAGAAACAGAAAGAAAACTTTTAATTTCAGGAGTTGGACGATTAGAAGTGTTGGCGATTACAGAAATGCTGCTATCATTCCCCTTAAAAGTAACAGGTTTCCACAGCTAATATTTGAATCTCAACTGAAGACAATCAGAAATCACCCCTATTTTGACCTTCCTTTCCCTTGTTCGCACTCCTAGCCTCGAGTATTTATAAATTTAATAAATTGAATTGAATTGAATTGAGTCAGATCCCTAAAAGTGATATTGCCGTTCAATTGGGAGGAGGGGGGCCTTGGAGTCGATTTATGAGGAGGGTCTGTGACAACTGATATTTTACAACTGGTTTCCTGGCGAAGAAATGCCTTGAGATCCCATCACCTTTTGGGGAAATGTTTATGATGGCCACGTGGGATGATCCACTTTAATGTCTAAGGGAAGATAGCCATGCGAATGGATGCTTATTCGGCTCTCAGGTCAGCTGGCAAAGGAACCACCTTCACACTTGTGTATTGGCCTAAATCTGCATTCTGACTAATGGGAGGGGTCTCTGCTGCTTTAATTCTACTCATCTTGCCTAAGGGGATTCAGACGTTGCTTTGAACTGGATGTCTTCACTTCTACTTAATAAAAGCTTCCTTTTGAAATACCCCGTTTCCAGAGTCTTCACTTTCTTAAGCTAGAAGGAGAGGCAATCCTTACACCTTCTTTCTTTCCTGCCTTTCTTTTTTTCTAGAGGGAGGATCCTGGAAGGGAGAGAGGGAAGAAGGGCATTTCTCCTGCTTCACGCTGGGTTGCCACGCAGCCACGCTTAGCCTGTCACCATTCTGAGCATTCTCATCTGCAAGGGGTTGGACTAGAAGACCACCAGGGTCCCTTCCAGCCCCATGATTCTAGGCCATTTTGAGGAAGCGGGTGGATCGGGGGGGGGGCAAACGGGTGGAGCCCTGAGGGTCCCGCGTAAAGAGCTCGTCGGGAACCTCACCGCAGGTCTGTTTGTCCTTCGGATCTGGCGTCACGGACTTCCTCCTTTTCCGCTGGTTGCCGAGCAGCGCCCTTCCCCGGGCGGACCTCTTGGCGCAGATCTGGGGGCCCGAAGAGGAGCAGCAGACCAACGGGTGGTGGGGAGGCACTGCGGAACACACAAAATGTCAAGAGTTCAAAGCCAGGCGGGGTTTGCTTTGGGGGGGGACGGGGGACACGGAAATTAAGCCGGTCGGTCTGGCTTAGCGGTTGAGTTGATATAGAAGAGAGAGAGGCTGGGAGAGGAGGGGTGTTCCAGAGTGGATAAAAATCGATGGTTTTTCTTTAAGTTTTATTCATTTATTTTTATTTTTATCAAATTGATTTTAATAAAAATGCTTTTTGTCAGGTACTGAGGATTTAATTGCATCCAGCTGATGTTAAGGTTGTAAACTGTAAGCCAGGGGTGCCCAAACTTGGGAACTTTAAGACTTAAAGCTGGCTGGGGAATTCTGGGAGTTGAAGTCCACAAGTCTTAAAGTTCCCAAGTTTGGACACCCCTGCTGTAAGCTGATGGAAGGTGGATGAATCATAGATATAGGTGTAACCAGTTTAAGGCTCTGGTGGGGTCCACACAAGTCATTTACCGTTTTAAAAGGCGCCTATATATAGGTGGCCATTAGAGGGCGTTTCCCTCTCTCTCATCGTGGATCTCATTTCTCTCCTTGTGTGCTAAGGGATTTATCTACCATGTGTATGTCTGCATATATTTGTATATAAACCACTATTAATTGTCTGAAAGCTCTGCTGTGTTTCGCTCCTGGGTTTATCTCAGAATAATAGTCACGCTGCCAAAACTCTGACACTTTTGGAGTTACAAATAGTCTCTAAAGATAGTTTTCTTATTTAAGCTACATTAATAATTTCGCTTATTTAGCACACAATGGAGCCGAGCTATGTAGCATGAGGCCGTCTAGTCTGCAATATTTACATTTTGGGTAAACTCATTCCAGGAATCCAAGCTCTGCAATATGAAAGATTCTAACTACCAGCAAGGATGAGTCCTTGCATTGAAAGTGCACCTGTCGTTTCAGATCCATCAGGGCAGCGCCTGTTAGCGGGCATCCACTCACCTGCTGCCTGCCATGACCCTCACCTTGTGGTACCCCGGCCGCGTCACCAGCCGTCCCATTAAAGCGAATGGGACGGTTAGTGAGTTAATAGCTGGTCAGAAAGGGAGCTGCTGCAGGACAGAGATGATGGTGGCTCTTTCAAAAGTATGATTTAAACAGAGTTGATTTAAATCAAGCCTTTTTACTAGTGATTTCAGTCAGGATTTAAACTTAGACTTGATTTAAATCAAATCCACCCAGGTGACTTCTAGCTCTCCCAAAGGCATGGAGGCTCTCGGGTGACTCGGGATAGTCATTCCTGTTAGCCATTTTTTAAAACTTTATTACCGGTTCTGTGGGCGTGGCTTGGTTGCGGGGTCCTGTGACTGAGTGGGCGTGGCCAACTCGATGTCACTCATTAGTGAACGCTGCATTTAGCGTTGACAAAAACGTTCAGATTGTCTCTGCCACAGAATTCAACGCTAAATGCAGCAGAGACAATCCGAACGTTTCTCCCTCCGTTCGCAGCAGAACTGCTGTTCCCTTTATGGTCCTCCCCCAGCCCCCTCCCTCCCGGGGACTGCCTTAAAGGGACAGGCTGCAGCCGCTCTGCTGTGAATGGAGGGAGAAACGTTCGGATTGTCTCTGCTGCATTTAACGTTGGCAACTGACTTGTATTTATGACGGGCTTGGTGATCCCTCTTTTTTCACTGACAAGCCAAGTCAATGGGGAAGGCAGATCCGCTTAACGACTACTTACGATATCGCCTTCTGCCACCAAGAGCCTCCCACCGGCCAGGACGCTCCCATAGAGAAGGTCTCCTCATGGTGCCATCGGCTAGACAATGTCGACTGGCGACTCCCAGGGGGAGAGCTTTCTCTGTGGGAGCCCCTGTCCTCTGGAACGAATGGCCCCCGAATTAAGAACTATCCCTGATTTACGCACCTTCCGCCGTGCTCTCAAAACCTTTTTTTTCCAACAAGCCGGGCTGGCATAAAACATGATTCTTAAATTATAATTTTTTTATTAATTTTAATCAGGGTTGGTTGGGGTTTTTCATTGTTAGGCCAAATTGTTTAATATGTCTTTTAAAAACTTTTTTAAACTTTTATATATTTGTTTTATTTATTTATTTTATTAAATTTATACCCCGCCCTTCTCCTAAAAAAGGACACAGGCATCATTAAAACATACTAAAATACAAAAATCCAAAATTGTTAAAAACTAATTAAATATTCCCTGTGCTAAAATTGATAAAACTCTAAAATTTAAAAATTATCCCTATAAAATTATCCCTATAAAATTATCCCTATAAAATTATCCCTAAAAGAGTCAGAATGGGGGATTATGCTAGGCTGGCTTGATGAAATAAATGAGTTTTAAGACGTTGGCGGAAAAGGCGGAGGTCCACGATGGTGCGTAAATCGGGGGGTAGGTCGTTCCAGAGGGCAGGGCCCGCCACAGAGAAGGCTCTTCCCCTGGGCACCGCCAACCGGCATTGCCCAGCCGACAGTACCCTGAGAAGGCCCTCTCTGTGGGAGCGGATCAGTCGAAGGGATGTATGGGGCAAGAGGCGGTCGCGAATATAGCTAGGCCCTGAGCCATGGAGCGATTTGAAGATGGTCGTCAACACTTTGAAGCGCACCCAAAAGGCCACAGGTAGCCAGTGCAGCTCGCACAGGAGAGGTGTTATGTGGGATTGCCTTGAGGCACCCATAATTACCCGCGCGGCCGCATTCTGGACCAACTGCAACCTTCGAGTGCACCTCAAGGGGAGCCCCATGTAGAGAGCGTTGCAGTAGTCCAGCTGGGATATCACCAATGCCTGAGTGACTGTGCGAAGGGCTCCCCGGTCCAGTAAGGGGCGCAAAAGGTTTTGACGACCATCTTTAAAGCGCTCCATGGCTCGGGGCCTAGTCATATGCGAGACCGTCTCCTGCCCCATACATCCCTTCGGCCGATCCGCTCCCACAGAGAGGGTCTTCTCAGGGTGCCATCGGCTGGGCAATGCCGTCTGGCGACACCCAGAGGAAGAGCCTTCTCTGTGGCAGGCCCTGCCCTTTGGAACAACCTACCCCCTGAATTGCGTACCATCACGGACCTCCGCCTCTTCTGCCAGTGTCTAAAGACACATCTTTTTCAGCAAGCCGGCCTAGCCTAACCCTCCTGTCGAGACTATTTAGATAGTTTTAAATTGGGGATTTTAATTTGATTTTAGCATAGGATTATAATTTAATTTAATATATTTTTAAATTCTGTATTTATTGTATTATTTTGTATGTTTTTAAATTCCTGTGCGCCATCCTGGGTCCTTTGTGGAGAAGGGCGGGATATAAATGTGATTAAAATAAAATAAAATAAAAATAAATAAGTATCAGGCGTACCTGATAGAACGCCCTCCTGGCCATGGCCGTCACATGGTCCTCCATGGACAGCCGGGAATCCAGGAGGACACCCAAGTTGCGCGCCCTCTCCACGGGGGCTAGTTGTACGCCCCCTATGGCCAGTGTTTTACTCTGGCTGTTCTCCGCCCTGAGTCCTTCGGGAGTAGGGCGGTATAAAAAACCAATAAAACCTAAAAACCTAAACCTAAACTTAACCACTATGGCAGGACTGGTCAGAAAACGGAACAAAACCCACTGAACTAGTGTCTCGCTGAGCAGCAGAAATGTTGGGCCCAAAATTGTGGTCGTAAGTCCAGGAGGACTCGCTGGCTTTGCCCAACCTTTTTTTTTTAAATATGTTTTTCAATTTAAAAAAAAAAGAAATACATCAAATCAATGCATGAACAGCGTGGCAACTGGGTGTCATACATTCCAATACAAATAAAACGAACGACAGTTGTAATACTTCAACGTTAAATGCAGCAGAGGCAATCTGGACGTTTCTCCCTCCGTTCACAGAAGGGCTTCTGCTCTGTTTAAGGCCCCCCTCCCTCCTGGGGACTACCTTGAAGGGAGAGGCTGCAGCCGCTGTGCGGTGAACGGAGGGAGAAACGTTTAGATTGTCTCCGCGGCATTTAACGTCGAATTCTGTGGCAGAGACAATCCGAACGTTTCTCCCTCCGTTCACAGCACAGCTGCTGCAGCCTCTCCCTTGGAGGGGACCGTAAAGGGAGGAATAGCTCTGCTGTGAACAGAGGGAGAAACGCTCGGATTTGGGGGGCCGGCCGAGCGGCTGGAAGAGGTGAACGGCGACAGGGCGACCAGGTGGGACCGCCAGGGAATTTTGCCACCGCTTCGGAGAACTGATGCCAATCGTCCCTCCGGGAGGATTTCACCCCTGCTGTTAGCCCTGCGAGGTAGTCCAGTCGTAGTCCGGGAGGATAGTACAATGTTTCTCAACCTTATTCACCTTTAAGTTTTAGGTTTTTAGGTTTTATTGGTTTTTTATACCGCCCTACTCCCGAAGGACTCAGGGCGCTGTACAGTCAGAGTAAAACTAATATATAAAAGTTAAAAGAAGTAATTTAAATTGTTTATTTGGTTTTAATGGGATATGGTTTTTAATATTTTAAATTTGTACATGGCTATTTAATTCGATTTTAACTATGTATGTATTGTCATGTTTTTAGATGTTTTTTAATTTTTTCCTGTACACCGCCCCGAGTCCCTTCGGGGAGAGGGGGCGGTTTAGAAATTAAATTATTATTATTATTATTATTATTAAGTTTGATTCAAGATGGCGGCGCGCTTAGGCGCAACGGCTTTGAGCTCCTGGTGTCATTAGCACAACGCTCAAACTAATTTAATTGTAATTTTTTATTTTATTACAATGACAATAAAGATGATGATGATGATTATTATTATTATTATATTAAATAATTTGGCCTAAAAATTAAAAAACCCAACTAACCCTGATTAAAATTAATAAAAATTTGTAATTTAAAAATCATGTTTTATGCCAGCCCGGCTTGTTGGAAAAAAAAGGTTTTGAGAGCACAGCGGAAGGTGTGTAAGTCAGGGATAGTTCTTAATTCCGGGGGCCATTCGTTCCAGAGGACAGGGGCTCCCACGGAGAAGGCTCTCCCCCTGGGTGTCGCCAGTCGACATTGTCTAGCCGACGGCACCATGAGGAGACCCTCTCTATGGGAGTACACGGGCCGGTGGGAAGCTCCGGTGGCAGGAGGCGATCTCGTAAGTTTAAGATGGGTGGACTTCAACTCCCAGAATTCCCCTGGCTGGGGAATTCTGGGAATTGGAAGTCCACCCATCTTAAAGTGGCTGAGCTTGAGAATCGCTGAGTTATATACACTAACAGGATTTTGCAAGACTGAAAGTCCCTTTTTTACTCTTCGGAAAAGCTGGAAATGATCCCCAGGCCCCCCAAACCCTTGATTCTAGGGGCCAAGATACCATTACATGCCAGTTTTGCAAGCTGTGCCTTCCCAGGCCATTCTCACATGCCGCTGCAATTCACAGAGGCAAAGGTGAGGTTTCCCTGCTCAGGGGCCTTGGATGCTGTTTCTCATAATACAATACAATAGCAGAGTTGGAAGGGACCTTGTAGGTCTTCTAGTCCAACCCCCTGCGTGGGCAGGAACCTTATACCATTTCAGACAAATGGCTATCTAACATCTTCTTAAAGACTTCCAGGGTTGGGGCATTCACAACTTCTGGAGGCAACTTCTGTTCCAGAGGTTAATTGTTCTAACTGTCAGGAAATTTCTCCTTAGTTCTAAGTTGCTTCTCTCCTTGATTAGTTTCCATCCATTGCTTCTTGTCCTGCCCTCAGGTGCCTTGGAGAATAGTTTGACTCCCTCTTCTTTGGGGCACCCTCTGAGATATCGGAAGACTGCTATCATGTCTCCCCTGGTCCTTCTCTTCATCAAACTAGACAGACCCAACTCCTGCAACCGTTCTTCATATGTTTTAGCCTCCAGTCCCCTAATCATCTTGGTTGCTCTTCTCTGCACTCTTTCCAGAGTCTCCACGACGTTTCTACATCGTGGCGACCAAAACTGTATGCAGTATTCCAAGCGTGGCCTTACCAAGGCACTATACAGTGACATTAACACTTCACGTGATCTAGATTCTCTCCCTCTGTTTATGCAACCTAGAACTGTGTTGGCTTTTTTGGCAGCTGCTGGCTCATATTTAAATGGTTGTCCACCAGGACTCCAAGATCCCTCTCACAGTTGCTACTATTGAGCAAGGTACCACCTGTACTGTACCTGTGCATTTTGTTTTTCTTGCCTAAATGTAGAACCTTACTTTTTTCACAATTGAATTTCATTTTATTAGATAGTGCCCAATGTTCAAGTTTCTCATAGTTTCCTATTAAAAAAAAGGGGTGGGTGGGTACTCACTGTGATAAGAGTTTGCACGTTATTTCCTACCTAAAAAATGACAAGAAAGCAATTTGGCAAACTCTACTGCTGAAAGCGGGCAACGTAGAACACACTGTAGAATCATGGGGGCTGAAAGGGACCCTGGAGGTCTTCTAGTCCATCCCCACCCGTCCCACTCAAGCAAGATGATTCAGGAGTTGGGGTTGTGTTTTATGGGTTCTGTAATCTGGCTTTTTTTAAAAAAAAAATATTATTGTGGTTGCGAGCTGCCTGGGATTGTTTTTTACGACATTTCCATACAAATCCTTCATCTATATAAAAATGTGTGTGTGCGTGTGTGTGTGTTTTTTCCAGCGTAATTCTGGAACGTGTCGCGCAATTCCAACGAAATTTGGTACACAGATGACTTACTCTCTGGAAACAAATATTGTGGGGGTAAGGCACCCTTTACACCCCGGGGGGGGGGGGGGTGTTTGTCTGTTAAGATACAGTCTGTTGTGTCATAAAATGGCTTCTACTGTACAGCGCAGTGGAGTTGCCGTGGTAATGGTGGCCCAAAACAAGCAAAAAGCGGGCCGTTTTTTGCAAAAACGGACCGGTTTTTTGGTAAAAAAATAGCATGGAGGCTTAGAGCTGCTGGGGGTTGGGGGGCAAAACACAGTCTGTTTTTTGCCCCCCCCCCAGCCCCCAGGAGCTCTCTGGACGCCTCCATAAGGATATGCGCACGGCCATTTTGGTGAAGGGGCGGGCCTTCAGGAGGCAAGAAATGCTGTATTCGATGTATAAGACGCGCCCAGATTTTCAGCCTCTTTTTAGAGGAGAAAAGGTGCGTCTTATACTCCGGAAAATACGGTATCTTGCAGGGCTCCGACCGAGATGAGGTGCGTGTGAACCCTTAGCAGCTTCTGTACTGCTCTAATGCCGTGACCTGCAATACCATCAGTTTCATCGCAGGCCTATGAATAGACAAAGAAGAAGGAAACAGACCGCCTGGATGGCATCTTCCCACAAGACAGATGCCCAGGTATCTTTATCCACACCCAAGCTACGAAAAAAGGAAGACGCTGCCAGACACCAGAAACCTGTCAGAAACAACCTACAACCGCAGGGCCAACCAATTATGGTTAAATAAACCTATGCCCTCTCTGTGGGCACTTGTGGTGTTGCCAGCTCCTCCTCTGGTTACTGGTCTTCGCGGGTGCTGGAGTGCCGGAAAATGGCAAAAAAACAAACGTTGCACGTACCAGCCAGCTGGTCTTTAGGTTCTCAATGTTCAAGTGCAGGGGTCTCCAACCTTGGCAACTTTAAGCCTGGTGGACTTCAACTCCTAGAATTCCCCAGCCAGCTTTGCTGGCTGGGGGATTCTGGGAGTTGAAGTCCTCCAGGCTTAAAGTTGCCAAGGTTGGAGACTCCTGCTCTAGTGTGTGCAAAGACCAGCTGGCTGGCGCACAATGCCGGAAACCCGAAGACCAGCTGGCTGGCGCATGCATGCGCATTGGCCAGCTGGTCTTCGGGTTTCTGGCACTCCGACACGCACTATTCAAGATCTTCAGGGAGAGACCTTTTCAAGCTGCCTTCAACCTCCATGAGAAGCAGAACATACAAATATAGGCGATGGGGCTGGCTTGATGTCCCCCCAGTTCTACAACACACACCAAAATTTAACTATAGGCGATTCCTCAATTTGCAACCATTCGTTTAATGGCTATATAAATCAAACACCTATGGGAGGCAAAATCTAACTACAGACAATAATAGTAACAGAGCCGGAAGGGTCCTTGGAGGTCTTCTAGTCCACCCCCCTGCTCAAGCAATCAAACCTATACCATTTCAGATAAGTGGCTGTCCAACATCTTCTTAAAGACTTCCAGTGTTGGGACATTCACAACTTCTGGAGGCAATTTCTGTTCCACTGATTCATTGTTCTCACTATCAGGAAATTCCTCCTTAGTTCTAGGTTGCTTCTCTCCTTGATTAGTTTTCACCCATTGCTTCTTGTTCTGCCCTCAGGAGCCTTGGAGAATAGCTTAACTCCCTCTTCTTTGGGGCAACCCCTGAGATATTGGAAGGCTGCTATCATGTCTCCCCTGGTCCTTCTTTTCATTAAACTAGACATCCCCAGTTCCTGCAACCGTCCTTCCTATGTTTGAGCCTCCAGTCCCCTAATCATCTTTGTTGCTCTTCTCTGCACTCTTTCTAGTCTCCACATCCTTTTTTGGTATTGTGGTGACCAAGCCTGGTGTCACCACTGCGAGACTCAGCTTTTGAAGGTGGACACACGTATCAAAACTCTCCAGATTTGTTTTGTATTATAAATAGATCTTATCGGCCGCATAAAATTATCCCCAAATTCCATCTTTTCCAACAGGGCAAACATAAATTTCCAGTTGACTCTATCAAACGCCTTTTGGGCATCGATAAAGATAAATGCCGCTTCCTTATCCGAGTGGGCCTCATAGTATTTCAGGGCATTGATAATCATCCTCAAGTTATCTCTTATTTGTCTGTGTGGGAGAAACCTATTTTGATCACTGTGGATGTAGTGATCCAGGAACCCTTTCATTCTCCCTGCCAAAATAGAGGTAGAGATCTTATAATCAGCATTCAGGAGGGATATAGGCCTGTAGTTTCTAATCAGTGAGAAGTCTGCTCCTTCCTTAGGAATCAAGGAAATATAAGCCTGTCCAGGAAGGTGGAATCCGGCCGTCGAGGAGGGCTCCATTAAAGACCTCTGACATATATTTTGCTACCATGTCTAAGGTTTTTTATAAAATTCCGTGGGTAGCCCATCTGTGCCAGGGGTTTTCCCGGTTTTCTGCCTTTCGATTGCTATCCGAACTTCACTTTCTGTGATTTCTTTATCGAAAATTTGCCTCACTTCCTCCGATAGTTTGGGGAGATCCAACTTTCCTTTTTCTTTTAAAAATTTGTAAATAAACTATTTTAAAAAACCCAAAACTCACCAGATTTGTGTTGGTGCACAGGGACATGCTCCGTATTGCTATGTGCTCGGGGCGTCACATAGCGGATCGAAGTCTCTTCGAGGTACTTATCTACAAGGTCCGGACATACTGAAGGGGAAAGAAGGAAAACGTGTGAAAGACCAACTGCCAACCATATAAAGATAACGATAATTTGAAACACAGGTAGTGTTCTGCCCCACAGATGGACACAGACTCGAACGAATTGCAGACTCGAACAATCAGATATTTCCAATGATGAGTTGTAACTGTTGTTTCCTGCAAATGACCCCTCCCCAAAGCCTTCCCTATAAGCTCTCTTGGGAGGGGCCACTCAGCAACCAGCTGGTGCTCATCAGGGCTTACGAGCTTGCCTCTTACGTAACTCTTGCCTGCTTTTTTCAGCCCCTGCCTAATCTAGCATCCCTCCCTTTTCTACTTCCTTCCTTCCTCTTTCCTTTTCCTTCTTCCCTTTCCTCTCCCCTCCTCCTCCTCTCTTTCTTTTCCCCTTCCTGCCCTCTCCTTCTCCCTTCCATCTTCCCCTCACCTCTATCTTCCTTCTTTCCTCTTCCTCTCCTCTCCTCCTTTCCCTCCCTCCCTCCCTCCTCTACTTCCTTCCTCCTTTCCTTACCTCTCTCCTCCTCTGTTCCTCTTTCCTTTCCTACCTTCTCCCCTTCTCCCTTCCATCTTCCTCTCCTCACCTCTCTTCCTTCCCTCCTCTTCCTCTCCTCTCCTCCTTTCTCTCCCTCCCTCCCTTCTCTACTTCGTTCCTTCCTCCTGTCCTTTCCCTTCCCTTCGTTCTTCCCTTATGTCTCCCCTACTTCTCTCCTTCTCCCTTCCATCTTCCTCTCCTCACCTCTCTCTTCCTTCCCTCCTTTTCCTCTCGTTTCCTCTCCTCCTCTCTTCCTTTTCTTTTCTATCATTGCAGGAGGAGTAAGAAAGGGAGGGAGGAAGGAGAAGGAGCAAGGAGGGAGGGAGGAAAGAGAGGGAGGAGGAGGAGCAAGGAGGGTGGGGGAGATAGGGAGGAGGAAGAGCAAGGAGGGAGGAGGAGGAAGGCTTTCAGCACTTCACTTCACTTTCTTCACTTTCGGTTGGATCAAAGGACGCCCATCCCCAGAATTTTCCTATACAATGAAATTGGTTTTCGCCTCACTGGTGCAATCCATTGCAACAAATACAAACAACATAAATAGTGTAAAGAATAATCCCATAGCAAGTAATTAGGAAAAGAAAGAAAGAAAGAAAGAAAGAAAGAAAGAAAGAAGGAAGGAAGGAAGGAAGGAAGGAAAAAGGAAGGAAGGAAAAAGGAAGGAAGGAAGGAAAAAAGAAAGAAGGAAGGGGGGAAGGAAGGAAAAAGAAAGAAAGAAAGAAAGAAAGAAAGAAAGAAAGAAAGAAAGAAAGAAAGAAAGAAAGAAAGAAAGAAAGAAAGAGGAAGGAAGGAAAAAGACCCGGGGCCCTAGGCTGATGTTATGCAATGCCAGGTCCGTGGTTCAGAA
The DNA here is from genome assembly GCA_039707465.1 of Rhabdophis nuchalis. Taxonomy (NCBI): domain Eukaryota; kingdom Metazoa; phylum Chordata; class Lepidosauria; order Squamata; family Natricidae; genus Rhabdophis; species Rhabdophis nuchalis. The sequence continues at coordinate 11,468,887 of CM077662.1, read as the reverse complement.
AGCCCCCCTCATCCATGACCTTGTGTCAGAGGGGGACCCGGACCTGGTGGGTATAACGGAAACCTGGTTGGGCCACGAAGGGGGTTTACCCCTCGTGGAAATGTGCCCACCAGGTTACCGCACCTCCATCAGCCTAGGGCCCTAGGGAGGGGTGGGGGAGTGGCGATTATGGTTAAGGAAGGTCTGGAGCCGAAGGAGACCACAGTCCCTCAGACAACCAGCTGTGAATCTCTCTGCGTTAGTTGTATACCTGGCTCCTCGCTATGCAACAACAGCCCTGCCCAAGCTCCTAGAGGTGATAGCCGAGGCGGCAGTTGAGACCCCCAGACTGGTAGTCATGGGGGACTTTAACTTGCCGTCGGCGGGCGAAGCCTCTGGAGCCGCCCTGTTTGGGGTGACCCGCTCCCTCCTTCACCAAAGGCCGCGGGAAGCCCCTCTGCAAGGGCGAGCAGAGGAATTTGGGATTTATCTGCAGGAGAAAATCACTCGGATTCGGAATGAGCTACCCTCCATCGACAGTGGTCCTGTGGGACTGTCCGAGACTAGTCTTGAGGTTCCATCTTGGGTGGAGTTTGACTTTGTTACCACCGAGGATATGGACAGGTTGTCAAGGAAACTTAGGGCGACCACATGTTTATTGGACCCGTGTCCCTCCTGGCTTGTACTGGCATCCTGGGAGACGACACGAGGCTGGCTCCAGGGCATTGTCAACGCATCTTTGAGTGAGGGGTCCTTACCTGCCATCTTGAAAGAGGCGGTAGTGCGGCCCTTCCTCAAAAGGCGTCCCTGGACCCAGCATTGTTGGAGAGCCATCGTCCGGTCTCCAACCTTCACTTTTTAGTGAAGGTTGTTGAGAGTGTGGTAGCCCAACAGTTTCCGCGACACCTGGAGGAAATTGATTATCTAGACCCGCACCAGTCCAGCTTCCGACCCGGTCACAGCACCGAGACGGCATTGGTCGCGTTGGTTGATGATCTCTGGAGGGCACCTATTGCACCGACTGGGGGGGTTGGGGCTGGGAGGCACCGTTTTGCAGTGGTTCTCGTCCTACCTCTCTGGTCGGTTGCAATATGTGTTGACGGAAGGGCAGTGGTCGACCTCGAGACCCCTCTTATGTGGGGTTCCTCAGGGGTCGGTCCTCTCGCCCCTCCTGTTTAACACATATATGAAGCCGCTGGGTGAGATCATCCGTGGTTTTGGGGTGGAGTACCATCTGTACGCTGACGACACTCAGCTGTACATATCCACCCCAGACCACCCCAACGATGCCGCCGAAGTGCTGTCCCGGTGTTTGGAGGCCGTACGGATCTGGATGGGTGGTAACAAACTCAAGCTCAACCCTGCCAAGACTGAGTGGCTGTGGTTTCCGGCACCCCAGTTCAACTCTGGCCATTGGGGGCGAAACACTGGCCCCCGTGGAGAGGGCGCGCAATTTGGGTGTCCTCCTGGATTCCCAGCTGTTCATGACCATGTGGCGGCCGTGGCCAGGGGGGTGTTTCATCAGGTACGCCTGATGCGCCAATTGTGCCCCTTACTGGACCGGGCTGCCCTTCGCACAGTCACTCAAGCTCTCGTGACGTCCCGACTCGACTACTGTAATGCTCTCTACATGGGGCTTCCCTTGAGGTGCAATCGAAAGCTACAGCTAGTCCAAAACGCAGCCGCGCGGGTGATTATGGGAGCCACCAGATGCTCCCACATAACACCGATCCTGCGCGAGCTGCACTGGCTTCCTGTGGCCTTTCGGGTGCGCTTCAAGGTTCTGACGACCATCTTTAAAGCGCTCCATGGCTCGGGGCCTAGTTATATGCGAGACCGCCTCCTGCCCCATACATCCCTTAGACCAGTGCTTCTCAAATAGTGGGGCGGGCCCCCCAGGGGGGGCGCGAGGCTCCATAAAGGTGGGCGCGTTTGACCTCGGCAAAGGATTTAATTTTTTTTTTAAATTTCTAATGCACTTTAAATCTTTTCTGCTACAGTTAATAAAGCTATTCTTTGTTGTAAATTGATCCACATTTCTTTCTTTTTTTATTCTCTTATACATTAATAAGGATAGTGTTATGCAGAGGTGTACTTATAACAATTTTATAGACAAATGATACTATTTACAGTCGCGCGGGGGGCGCGAAATGTTTTCTTCTTCCTAGGGGGGGCATGACAGAAAATAATTGAGAAGCACTGCCTTAGACTGATACGCTCCCACAGAGAGGGCCTTCTCAGGGTGCCGTCGGCCGGACAATGCCAACTGGCGACACCCAGGGGAAGAGCCTTCTCTGTGGCGGGCCCAGCCCTTTGGAACGACCTACCCCCTGAATTACGCACCATCACCGACCTCCGCCTCTTCCGCCAATGTCTAAAGACATACCTTTTCCAACAAGCCGGCCTAGCCTAACCTCCCACAGGGACTTTTAGAAAGTTTTAAATTGGGTATTTTAATAATTGGGTTTTTAGCATAGGATTTGGATAATTTAATATATATTTTAAATTATGTATTTATTTTTTGTATTTTTGTATGTTTTTAAATTTCCTGTGCACCGCCCTGGGTCCTTTGTGGAGAAGGGCGGGATATAAATGTAAATAAAAAAATAAAAATAAAAAAAAGGAAGGAAGGAAGGAAGGAAAAAAGAAAGAAGGAAGGAAGGAGTCCTTGACTTACAATTATTAGTTTAACAATGGTTGTAATTCAAACTTACAACAGAACTGAAAAATAAGTTACAGCCAGTCCTTGCATTGTGACCGTTGCAACATTCCCACAGCTCCTTCATCAAAATACGGGCGGTTGGCCTGTATTTAGGACGGTTGCAGAGTTCAAAGGTCATGGGATTGACCCTCCCAGTCGGCTTCCACCAAGCCAAGCCCAAGGGGTGAGGCAGATCTGCTTAACAACCATGCGATTCACACAGCAGCTTCAGGGATTCGCTTAACAACGGTGCCTAAAAAGTTCGTCAAACCAGGTGAGCGACTCACTTAACAGCCTTTCTGCTTAGCACACAGGAAATTCCGGTCCTCATTGGTCGTAGGTCATCGACCATGGTATCTTATTGCACCGACTGGGGGGGTTGGGGCTGAGAGGTACCGTTTTGCAGTGGTTCTAGTCCTACCTCTCTGGTCGGTTGCAATGGGTGTTGGCAGGAGGGCAGAGGTCGGCCCCTCGGCCCCTCACATGTGGGGTTCCTCAGGGTCCTCTCGCCACTTCTGTTCAACACCTACATGAAGCCGCTTGGCGAGATCATCCGTGGTTTTGGGGTGGAATACCATCTGTACGCTGATGACACTCAGTTGTACATATCCACCCCAAACCACCCCAACGATGCCGTCGAGGTGCTGTCCCGGTGTTTGGAGGCCGTACGGATCTGGATGGGTAGTAACAAACTCAAGCTCAACCCGTCCAAGACCGAGTGGCTGTGGTTTCCGGCTCCCCGGTTCAGCCAGATAAGTCCAACACTGGCCATTGGGGGCGAACAACTGGCCCCCGTGGAGAGGGCGCGCAACTTGGGCGTCCTCCTGGATTCCCGGCTGTCCATGGAGGACCATGTGGCGGCCGTGGCCAGGAGGGCGTTTTATCAGGTACGCCTGATATGCCAGTTGCGCCCCTTACTGGACCGGGGGCCCCTTCACACAGTCACTCAAGCACTTATGACATCTCGGCTGGATTACTGTAACGCTCTATACATGGGGCTCCCCTTGAGGTGTACTCGAAAGCTACAGCTAGTTCAGAATGCGGCCGCGCAGGTGATTATGGGTGCCCCAAGGCAAGCCCACGTAACACCTCTCCTGCGCGAGCTGCACTGGCTGCCTGTGGCCTTTCGAGTGCGCTTCAAGGTGTTGACGACCATCTTCAAATCGCTCCATGGCTCGGGGCCTAGCTATATACGAGACCGTCTCCTGCCCCATACATCCCTTCGGCCGATCCGCTCCCACAGAGAGGGTCTTCTCTGGGTACCGTCAGCCAGGCAATGCTGGTTGGCGACACCCAGGGGAAGGGCCTTCTCTGTGGCGGGCCCGGCCCTCTGGAACGACCTACCCCCCGACCTTTGCACTATCTCGGACCTCCGCCTCTTCCGCCAACGTCTATTCCAACAACCAGCCTAGCGTAGCCTCCCGTTTCTGACTCTATCTATAAATTTTAATTTTCAGGGTTTTAAATGGGTTTTTAGCATGGGTTTTAATTTAATTTAATATGTTTTTAATAGTGTATATTGTCTTTTGTTATGGTTTTAATAATGCCTGTGCGCTGCCCTGAGTCCTAACAAGGAGAAGGGCGGGGTATAAATTCAAAAAATAAATAAAATAAATAAATAAATAAGGACTCCCTGCAGGTCCACAAATGACCAGAGGTGCTTTTACACCAGCGGTGCCAAACTCAATTTCATTGAGGGCTGCACCAGCTTTGCGGTTGCCCTCAAAAGGGGCATCTGCGTGTAATTCTATGTATCATATTAGCCCAGGTTGGGAGTGGTGTGGTGGCCTAGAGGTGGAGCTCTCGCCCCACAGTTCGATCCCAGGTAGAGGCAGATATTTCTCTCTCTCTCTGGGCAGAATGAGATGGTATCTGCCGAACAAAACTCCGCATTGGCGACAGGGAAAGGCATCTGGCCAGTAAAACACTCCGCTAGCTCCATTCAGTTGCCCAGACTCCACCCCACAAGGGATTATAGGGCCGTTAAATGACGATATTAGCTCAGGTTTCGCTTGGAGGAAGGAAGAGGAGGAGGAGGAGGGGTGGGGGAAGAAGGAAGGAAAAAAGAAGGAAGGGAGGAAGGAAGGAAGGAAGGAAGAAAGGAAAGGAGGAAGGAGGGAAGGAAGGAAAAAAGAAAGAAAGGAAAGAAGGAAAAAGAAAGAAGGAAGGAGGGAAAAAAGGATGGAAAAAAGAAAGGAAGGAAGAAAGGAAGGAAGGAAAAAAGAAAGAAGGAAGGAAGGAAAAAAGAAAGCAAGGAAGGAAGAAGGAAGGAAAGAAGGAAGGAAAAAAGAAAGAAGGAAGGAGGGAAGGAAAAAAGAAAGAAGGAAGGAAAAAAGAAAGAAGGAAGGAAGGAAGGGAGGGAGGGAGGGAGGGAGGGGAGTGGCTACTTATTTTATTTGATTTTTATATTTTATTTGATTTTTATACCGCACCTATCTCCCCGAAGGGACTCAGGAAGTTAAAAGTAAAAGTACAAACATATAAATAAGTAAAATCTAATTAAATTGAAAGTGACCTGTGCTAAAAAATACCCTAAAAAATTACCAGCGAATTAAAATCAATTTAAAACAATTTAAAACTCAGTCCATAGGGGTGGCCTCGGGGACTAGGCCAGACTGGCTAGGTGAAAAAAATGGGTCTTCAAACGTTGGCGGAAGAGGAGGAGGTCCGTGGTGGTCCGGAGTTCGGGGGGTAGGTCGTTCCAGAGGGCTGGGCCTGCCACAGAGAAGGCCCTTCCCCTGGGGGTCGCCAACCGGCATTGCCTGGCAGACGGCACCCGGAGAAGGCCCTCTCTATGGGAGCGAATCGGCCGAAGGGATGTATGAGGTAGGATACGGTCTTGCAGATAACTAGGCCCCGTGCCATGGAGCGTTTTAAAGATGGTTATCAACACCTTGAAGCGCACCCGAAAAACTACAGGCAGCCAGTGCAGCTCGCGCAGGAGCGGTGTTACATGGGAAAACCTGGAGGTTCCCATAACTGCCCGCACGGCTGCATTCTGGACAAGCTGAAGCCTTCGGGTGCACCTCAAGGGGAGCCCCATGTAGAGAGCATTGCAGTAGTCCAGTCGGGATGTCACGAGGGCATGAGTAACTGTGCGGAGGGCGTCCCGGTCAAGAAAGGGACGCAACTGGCATACCAGGCGGACCTGGTAAAAAGCCCCCCTGGCCACGGCCGTCACATGGTCCTCCATGGACAGCCGGGAGTCCAGGAGGACGCCTAAGTTGCGGGCCCTTTCCACAGGGGCTAACAGTTCGCCCCCGATGGCCAATGATGGCATCAACTGGCTATACCGGGACGTCGGAAACCACAGCCACTTGGTCTTGGACGGGTTGAGTCGGAGTTTGTTACTCCCCATCCAGGCCCGTACGGCCTCTAGACACCGGGACATCACTTCAACGGCATCGTTGGGGTGGTTTGGGGTAGATATGTACAGCTGCGTGTCATCAGCATACTGATGGTACTCTACCCCAAAACCACGGATGATCTTGTCCAGCGGCTTCATATAGGTGTTGAACAGGAGAGGCGAGAGGACCGACCCCTGAGGTACCCCACACGAGAGGCCTCGAGGTTGACTTCTGCCCCCCTGCCAACACAAATTGCGACCGACCGGAGAGGTAGGAGGAGAACCACCGTAAAACGGTGCCTCTCACCCCCAACCCCTCCAGTCAGTGCAATAGGATACCATGGTCGATGGTATCAAAAGTCGCCGAGAGGTCTAATAGGACCAGGATAGAGGAATAACCTCTATCCCGGGCCCTACAGAGATCATACACCAACACGACCAATGCCGTCTCAGTGCTGTGCCCAGGTCGGAAGCCGGACTGGCGCGGGTCCAAATAGTCAATTTCCTCCAGGTGACGGGGGAACTGCTGTGCCACCACACTCTCTACAACCTTCGCCAGAAAGTGAAGGTTGGAGACCGGATGATAATTTACTAACAACGCTGGGTCCAGGGAAGGCTTCTTGAGGAGAGGCCTCACCACCGCCTCTTTCAAGGCGGCCGGCAAGAACCCCTCACTCAAAGAAGCATTTACTATTTCCTGGAGCCAGCCTCGTGTAACCTCCCAGGATGCCAGTACAAGCCAGGAGGGATACGGGTCCAATAAACATGTGGTGGCATTCAGTCGCCTCGGCAGCTTGTCCATATCATCGGAAGTAACAAAGTCAAACTCCTCTCATAAAACAGTCTCAAGACCTGCCTCGGATGGTCCCTCCAGACTACTTTCCATGGAGATCAATTTGTTCCGGATCTGAGCGATTTTATCCTGCAGATACTCTCCAAATTCCTCTGCCTGACCCTGCAAAGTGGCTTTCCGCGGCCTCTGTAGAAGGAGGGAGCGGGTCACCCCAAACAGAGCGGCAGGGCGGTTATCTGCGGATGCGATAAGAGCGGCACAATAATTGTGTTTGGCCACTCTTATCGCCACTAGGTAGGTCCTCAAATGGGCTCTTACCTATGTTCGGACGGATTCGGACCGTGTGGTTCTCCATATGCTCTCTAGGCGTCTCTTGTGGCTTTTCATCACCCTCAGCTCCTCGGAAAACCAAGAGGCCTGGGTGGATCGGCGCTGCGTCAGAGGCCGCAAGGGCGCGACCTGGTCCAAGGCCCCCATGGCCGCACTATTCCATGCGGCCACTAGGTCCTCAGTCGAGTCGCGAGTCAAGGTCGCAGGTAGTGGCCCAAGCTCCGTCTGGAACCTCTCTGGGTCCATCAGGGCCCTGGGGTGGAACCATCTTGGTATCTCTGGCTCCGCCTCCCCGCGGTGGGGTGTAGCGGTTGGGAAGTCAAGCTGGAGGAGAGAGTGATCATACCATGACAGGGGTACAATGGCTAAATCCCCTACTCCTAGATCACTCAACCACTGGCCAGAGACAAAAATTAAATCCAGTGTGTGTCCTCCATCATGAGTGGGGCCCTGAATTACTTGGGTCAGGTCCATGGCCGTCATGGAGGCCATGAACTCCCGGGCTGCCTCGGATGCCTCGCCTACCGATGACAGGTTGAAATCCCCCATAACTAACAGTCTGGGGGTATCAACCGCCACCTCGGCGATCACCTCAAGGAGCTCGGGCAGGGCTGCTGATATGTAGCGGGGAGCCAAGTACACAATCAGCAAGCCCAACTGCCTCCCTGGGCCCCACTTCACGTAGAGGGACTCACAACCGGTAGTCTGTGGCACAGTGGTCTCTCTCGGCCCAAGACCTTCCTTAACAATAACCGCCACCCCCCACCCCTGCCTAGGGCCCGTGGTTGATGAAATGCTCCGTAACCTGGTGGGCACATTTCAATGCGGGGTGTCCTCCCTCGTGGCCCAACCAGGTCTCCGTAATGCCCACCAGGTCCGGCTCCCCCTCAGACACAAGGTCATTAATGAGGGGGGCTTTGTTGACCACGGACCGGGCGTTGCAGAACATCAGCCTAGGGCCCCGGCTCTGTGATCCTTGACCTCCTAGATTGCGGGGGAAGCTCAGGGAGTTGGGGCGTGTGACCGCTTGTAGCCAGCGGCCACGTTCCCCCAACGAATGGTGTGCTCCCTGTCTCCCGCCGTACCTACCCCTCCCCAGGACCGTTCTGATAGACAAGCCCTCTGTCGGATCGGCCCCTGTTCCCCCCACACTTTATCGGACCTGCTCGCTTCCCTATTGGCTCCGCCGGCCGGCCTGGCAATATTCCGAAACCAGGCTAAGTGAACCCCCCCACCACCCTGGAACACCCTAAAATCCGAATTAAAAATGTATTTAAAACCCCCCTAAGTTTGCGCTTCGCCCACCTCTCTTGATCAATCAATCAACTTGTGGGGAAAGAGCATCACAGACAAAGGAAGAGGAGGAGGAGGAGGGAAAGGCAGCAAGGCAGGGAGGGGTGAGAACTGAAGAAACCCATTTCCCAGACCCTTCCGTCCTTTCTCTTTCCTTCCCTCGCTCTCAGGCGGAGGGCGCTTTAACCATGCCCGCCCCTGTGGTTACGGCTGAGGCGCATCTCCACGCATTGGGGAGGCTCCCAGTGCCGGTCCTTGCCTGGCACTGACGCCACTGACGAGATCCCTAAAGAAGCAAGGAGGTACCATATTTTTTGGAGTATAAGACGCACCCTTTCTCCCCTAAAAGAGGGTGAAAATTTAGGTGCGTCTTATACACTGAATGTAGCCCCACCCACCCACCGTCCCCCGCCCTTTGGCCTCTGCCTCCCAGCAAAGTATCTCTTTGCAGCAAATGGGGGCTTTGCGGAGGCTTCAATAGGCTATAGCAGGGGTCTGCAAAGTTGGCTCTTTTAAGACTGGTGGACTTCAACTCCCAGAGTTCCCCAGCCAGCATAGCTGGCTGGGGAATTCTGGGAGTTGAAGTCCACCAGTCTTAAAAGAGCCAACTTTGCAGACCCTGGGCTCTAGCAATCCCTGCAGCCTGTAACAGCTGATGATTGGGAGAACTGAAAGTGAAACTTGCTGTTTGCTCCAGGTGGCAAATTGCTGGGAGGCAGATTTTTTTTTCCCTTGCGCTAATCAGGCTGTTTGCTGCACGGAGGCAAGTCAGCAACTATAAATGCCTCTAGAATGTTCAAATGATTAAGACTTATTTTTTAAAGGCTGCTTTATTATTGTTGTGGACAAAATTAACAAAATGAAGCAGCTTTTTTAAAATAAATGCTTGATCTGAAGAGGCCCCCGGTGCTATTGCATCTTCTTTTAAATAGCAGAGAAGAACTATGCTTCCAGAAAGCCACGTCAATTTTAACAGCATCTGTAGAACTTTTGTCTGAAATATAACACCACAAACAGCGTATATCGTCTGGGCTGTTTGCTGTTTGTTGCAAGGAGGCAAATTGCTAGGAGGCAGATATTTTCCCCTTGTTTTCCTCCCCCAAATCTAGGTGCATCTTATAGTTCAAAAAATACGGTAACTACTCGTTCGCCTCCTCCTGCTAGCCTGCACGGGCCAGATGTGGCCCGTGGGCCTTCAGCTTGGCCCGCCTGCCCTACACACTTACCCACACGCACGCCCCCTTAGAAAGCCAAGCGGGAGGCGACCTACCAGCCTTCCTCCTCTTCAGCGTGACGTAGGGCAAGAGGTCGTGGCGGGTGATGATCCTCAGCAGCTGCAGCACTTGGCGGAAGTTGGTCTCGTCGCAGCGGCCCTGCCGCTCCAGCGCCAGGAGGAAGTCCCGCCCGCTGCGGATCATGCCCCGCTCGTAGTCGTCGATGACGTCCACGAAGAGGAAAGACAGCACCCGGACGTCGCGGTGAGTCAGGTGGGTGCCCACGATGTCGAACATGCGGTGCAGGCTGTAGAGGCCGTGCTCCCGGTCGCCCTCCTCCTCCGGCCAGGCTTGCTGGTGGCTCCGTTTCAAGGTGGCCATCTTGGGCGTCGGCGAGAACTGGCCCTGGCCGCCCAGCATCCAGGGGAACTGAGGGGACGGCGGGTCTCCTTCAACGGGGGCACTGGAAGAGAGGAGAGCAAGGCCGGGTCAGAGCTGCGGGGACCCCAGTAGCCCCCCACACCCAGGCTGCAATTCGGGCTGAAGAGGGGTTAGTTAGAAGAGCCAACTGGCTGCCCTGGAACGGTCCTGCCTCAAGACTTAATCTGTGGGGTCCTTGATGCTCTCTGGGCCTTTCTTGACCCAACCAGGTAATATCATCAGAACTAGAAGGGGGGGGGGTTGCAGGGGGAGGGGAGGAGGACTGTGAGGTCCTGGGTGCTCTCTGAGCTGGGTGGTTTCCTTGCAAATGTTTCACGACCCAACTAGGTAATGTCATCAGTGATAGAAAGGGATAGAGGAGGAGGAGGGAGGAGGAGGAGGAAGAAGAAAAGGACTGTGAGTCTTTGGTGATCTCTCTGAGGATGGTTGCTTTCTTGCAGATATTTCATGACCCAACTAGGTAATATTATCAGAACTGGGTCCGGGGTATAAATTTAATAAATGAGAACTAGAAGGAAGGGTGTTGTAGACAGACAGACAGACAAAAGGAGGGAGGAGGAGGAGGAGGAGGGGGGAGGAGGAAGAGGAGGAGGAGGAGGAAGACTGACGAGTCCTTGATGCTGAGCTGGATGGTTTTCTTGCAGACGTTTCATAACCCAACTAGGCAACATCATCCATGCTAGAAGGGAGGAAGGGGTGGGGAGTTAGCTCTCTGTTTAGCACTGCTGACGTTACCCAGACTGGCAATGAAATGTGTGCAAGGAAACAAAAGGATCAAGGATCCCACAGTTGTCCTCCCCCTCCTGCTCCTCCTCCTCAAACCCTTCTTCCTTCTAGCACTGATGATGCTGTCTAGTTGGGTCACAAAACGTCTGGACGAAAACCACCCAGCTCAGGGAGCAGCAATGCCCCACAATGATCTCTTCGGCTGCTAGGTCTTCTGTCCCCCTGGCCTTGCGTTTTTTGTGTGTGTGGGGGTGTTTCTAGGACTCCGAGGAAAGCAGGCAGAAAGACCCCCCCCCCAAGGCTGCAGACTCTCACATCACCACCAGGTTGGTAAGGGGAACGTCGGGAAAGGCGAACCCTCGAAAGCTGCGAGGAGGAAGCATTTTGGATGCAATTAAAAGTACGATCTTTGTATTGCCACTCTCCTTGGACCCAGGCCCAACTGACGTGCGTTTCTTGGCCAGGGAGGGCTCTTTTGGTGCCAAAGGCACTTAAGGGCTCTGCTTAAAAATACTTTGGCAGGGGGAGGAGAGGAGAGAGAGGAACAGAAAAGTAAAGGGTATTGTTCAAAATTGATTTTATTTTTTATTTTATTTTTTGAAATGGAAAATAAAGGCCAGCGAGAATCAACAGCCAGGGACCCGCCTGCTGCTTTCACCGCGGGTCGAATCAGAATGGAGCTGCGGGAGGGAACCTTGGAGGGAACCTAGTCCAACCCCTTGCTCAAGGAGGAGCCCCCCCCCCCCCAGGGGGCAGATACCAACCTAATCCCGTGCTGTTAAGTCCCCGGGCGTGTGACGGCCGTATGGGCAAATACTCCAGGCTGCATACCCACAGCCCAGGCGAAGGCTTTCCGGGTGTGCTTCAAGATATTAGTGACCGCTCCATGGCAAGGGACCTGGCTACCTGCAAGACCACCTCCTGCTGCCAAATACCTCCCATCGACCAGTCCGCTCCCACAGAGAGGGGCTCCTCAGGGTGCCGTCGGCCAGACAATGTCGGCTGGTGACCCCCAGGGGGAGAGCCTTCTCTGTGGCGGCTCCAGCCCTCTGGAATGACCTGCCCCATGGACTATGTACCATCACGGACCTACATCTCTTCTGTCGGGCCCTGAAGACACATTTATTTTGTGTTGCCGGCCTTTCATAGTGTTTAATTGATTTTAGTACGGGGTTTTAACTGCAGGCCAATACATTTAATACATTTTAATATATCATTTCAGCTTTTGTACTACCCATTTTTACTATGGCTGTTCACCGCCCTGAAGGGAGAAGGGCGGTATATAAATTGAATTGAAGGTCCCTGCCCAGCTTCCCAGAAAAGTCACCCCATATTTCTCATTTAACGGAGTTGGAAGGGAACTCACGGGGTCATCTAGTCCAACCCACATCGGCCTCTATCTCCCTAGGATCGAACTCACCACCTCCTGCTTGCGAGGCAAGAGCTCCGCCTCGAGGCCACAGCAGCGGGTAACAGCCGCTTGCAAAAACAGCGTCGCCTTTAAAGTAACAACAGCCCTGCCCGAGCTCCTAGAGGTGATAGCCGAGGCGGCGGTTGAGACCCCCAGACTTTTAGTCATGGGGGACTTTAACCTGCCGTCGGCAGGCGAAACCTCTGGTGCAGCTCGGGAGTTCATGGCTTCCATGACAGCCATAGACCTGACCCAGGTAGTTTTAGGCCCTACTCACGAGGGAGGACACAGCCTGGATCTCATCTTCGTCTCGGGACAGTGGAGTAGTGATCTGGGAATAGGGGATTTAGTCATCACACCCCTGTCATGGACAGATCACGCTCTCCTTCGGCTCGACTTTCCGATCGCTGCACCTCACTGCGGGGAGGCGGAACCGGACATTCCTATATGGTTCCGCCCCAGGCTCCTGATGGACCCGATAAGGTTCCAGAGGGAGCTTGGGCCAATTCCTGTGGACTTGCCCCGCGACTCGACTGAGGACCTAGTGGCTGCATGGTTAAGTGCGGCCACGGGGGCCTTGGACCGAGTTGCGCCCTTGCGGCCTCTCTTGCGGCGACGAACCACCTGGGCTCCTTGGTTTACCGAGGGGCTTAGGGAGATGAAGCGCCACAAGAGACGCCTAGAGAGCAAATGGAGATCTTCTCACTCCGAAGCCGACCGAACACTAGTGAGAGACCATATTAGGACTTACTTAGTGGCGATAAGAGTGGCCAAACGTGAGTATTGTGCCACTCTTATTGCATCCGCAGATAACCGCCCTGCCGCCCTGTTTGGGGTGACCCGCTCCCTCCTTCAACAGAGGCCGCGGGAAGCCCCTCATATGTGGGGTTCCTCAGGGGTCGGTCCTCTCGCCCTTACTGTTCAACACATATATGAAGCCGCTGGGTGAGATCATCCGTGGTTTTGGGGTGGGATATCATCTGTACGCTGATGATACTCAGTTGTACATATCCACCCCAGACCACCCCAACGATGCCGTCGAGATTATGTCCCGGTGTTTGGAGGCCGTACGGATCTGGATGGGTGGTAACAAACTCAAGCTCAACCCGTCCAAGACTGAGTGGCTGTGGCTTCCGGCACCTCGGTTCAGCCAGATTATTCCAACTCTGGCCATTGGGGGCGAAACACCGGCCCCCGTGGAGAGGGCGCGCAATTTGGGTGTCCTCCTGGATTCCCGGCTGTCTATGGAAGATCACGTGGCAGCCGTGGCCAGGGGGGCGTTCCATCAGGTATGCCTGATGCGCCAATTGCGCCCCTTACTGGACCGGGGTGCCTTACGCACAGTCACTCAAGCACTCGTCACCTCTCGACTCGACTACTGTAATGCTCTCTACATGGGGCTCCCCTTGAGGTGCACCTGAAAGCTGCAGCTAGTCCAGAACGCAGCCGCGAGGGTGATTACGGGAGTGCCTAGACACTCCCACATAACACCTATCCTGCGCGAGCTGCACTGGCTTCCTGTGGTCTTTCGGGTGCGCTTCAAGGTTTTAACGACCATCTTTAAAGCGCTCCATGGCTCGGGGCCTAGTTATATGCGAGACCGTCTCCTGCCCCATACATCCCTCAGACTGATACGCTCCCACAGAGAGGGCCTCCTCAGGGTGCCGTTGGCTGGACAATGCCGACTGGCGACACCCAGGGGAAGAGCCTTCTCTGTGGCGGGCCCTGCCCTTTGGAACGACCTACCCCCTGAACTTCGCCCCATCTCCGACCTCCGCCTCTTCCGCAAGTGTCTGAAGACACACCTATTCCATCTAGCCGGCCTAGCGTAACCCCCATTACTGACTCTTAGATAGTTTTAAATGTGGGTTTTTTAAATTCGGTTTTTAGCGCAGGGTCTATTAGAATAAGTTTTTTAAAATTTTATATGTTTTATATGTGTTTTAACATCCCTGTGCGCCGCCCTGGGTCCGTTTGGAGAAGGGCGGGGTATAAATTTAATAAAATAAATAAAAAAATAAATAAAAAAATAAAGGAACCCCTGCAATTCAGGAAGCCTCCCGTAGAAGTCCTCGACTTACCACTGTTTCAAAGTTATGACAGACCCAGGAAAAGGTCCTTTTGCCCTGGATTTGAAGGTCCAAAGATTGCCCCCCAGCCCCACCCCTCCTGCGGTGGTGTGACCGCTGACCGCTGAGGTTTACGGCTGCCTGCCGTTTATACTTTTGCATTGCTATTTATTTCCATTTTCCCATTTTTTTAAAAAATGCAAACAATGGCTACACTTAAGAAACACACACTTTACAACCACTGCAAGGAAGGTCATAAGCTCAGTCACGATCACATCGTGACGTGCTTAACAGCCGACAGGACCCATGACTCTATTTGCCGGCTTGATTACGGTCGTAAGTCAAGGACTGCCCGGGCAAAGAAAGGGGCCTGAATATCCGAATGACCCAAACTAGGAACGAAGGAAGATCGTCAATAAAGAAGGCTCTCAGCCCATATTGAGAAATTCAGCAAAAGGCATTGGGAAACTCCTTAACGTACGACCATAATTGAGCCCCAAATTTATGTTGCTCAGTGAGAAATCTGCCCAGTGAGTTTTTGCAACCGTTTTTACAACTTTTCTCGCCGCCATTACCATATTTTTCAAACTATAAGACGATCCGGAATATGCCAAATACCTGCCACCGACCAGTCCGCTCCCACAGAGAGGGCCTCCTCAGGGTGCCGTCGGCCAGGCAATGTCGGCTGGCGACCCCCAGGGGGAGAGCCTTCTCTGTGGCAGCTCCTGCCCTCTGGAATGACCTCCCCCCTGAATTACGCACGATCTCAGACCTACGTCTCTTCCGTCGGGCCCTGAAGACGCATCTATTTCGTGCAGCCGGCCTGTCATAGCTTTGTTTTAATTGGGTTTTAGTATTGGGTTTTAAATTATGGGCCAAATCATTTAATATATATTAATATGTTATTTTAACTTTTGTATTTTCTGTTCTTACTGTGGCTGTTCACCGCCCTGAGTCCCGAGAGGAAGAAGGGCGGTGGATAAATTAAATAAATAAATAATAAAATACATAAATAAATAAGACCCACATTAGCTTTAGAGGAGGAAAACAATAAAAAGTTGTATTGGTATCAAATGGACCATTAAGGATGTAAGGGAATAACCCCTGTTTAAAATGAAGGAATATTAACTGCAACTGAATATAGGATAGGGATGTATTTATTTATATTGGATCGATATAGAGCGATTATATATGTAATTGAAATATTGAACCACAAAAAAACTCCTAACCGAACAACATGCTAGACGTAACTGATGAGGATAAGTCTATATGTTTTGTTTGTTTTTGTAAGTGTAAAAATAAAAAATAAAACTTTCCAAAACAAAAAAAAAGTTTTGTCTTCCAAAATTGCGGACTTCTGCATCATATATTCCTGCTGGATGGAGCCCATCTTCAGGGGGGATTTCTTCCTCCACTGACCCAGACTGGATCCTGCAATTCATTCATGATTTAATATTTAATATTTTAGGTACCGTATTTTTCAGAGTAGAAGACGCAGCAAGCTTTGCAAGAGGACATTTTTTTTAAAAAAGGTTTTACACTCTGCATGCCTCCCCTAAATGGCCCGTTTTTCATGAAAACGGGCCCGTTGTTTTTTTTTTAAAGGGCATGAATAGCCCTTAGGACAGGGATGTCCAAACTTGGGAACTTTAAGACTTGTGGACATAGCTGGCTGGGGAATTCTGGGAGTTGAAGTCCACAAGTCTTAAAGTTCCCAAGTTTGGACATCCCTGCCTTAAGAGGTTTGTAGAGTGCTCCTGGAGGATGGGGGGGGGGGGCAAAACAAGCAAAAAACGGCCCGTTTTTTGCAAAAATGGGCCTGTTTTTTGTCCAAAAAAGGGCATGGGTAGCCTTTAAGACAGGGGTCCCCAACCTTTTTGGCACCAGGGACCGGTTGCTCGGCTGGCATAGATAGGGAGTGGGAACAAGCGGCACATGCATGCGCGGGGGTGTGTGAGTCAGCTCACTTGCCCCTCTCGGGCCCCCAATGGCGCGAGCAGCCACGCCTGTGCTCTCCCGCCCATGGTGTGTGCTCTGCCCAGGGGGCTGCCCCCTCCTCCCTCCTCTCCGGCCCTTTCTAAGAGTTGCGCCGCTCAGTGCGGCCCGGTTCCTATCAAACCACGGACCGGCACCGGTCCACGGCCCGGGGGTTGGGGACCCCTGCTTTAAGAGACTTATAGAGTGCTGCTGGGGGCTGGGGGGGGGGCAAAAAACAGCCCTTTTTCACTCATTTCTGCCCTCCCCAGCCCCCAGGAGCACTCTGGAAGCCTCCTAAAGGTTCTGCAAGGCTGTTTTGGTGAAGGGAGCAGGGTTTCGGGAGGCATAAAAAAAAGCTGTATTCGGTGTATAAGACGCACCCAGATTTTTAGCCTCTTTTTTGAGGGAAAAGGGTGCGTCTTATACTCTGACAAATACGGTATGTGTTTGTTCGCCGCCACAGTGTACAGGCTGCAGCGGCAACAATAGGCAACAGAAACCCTGCCGCCTAGAAATGCTGATTGGCGCCGCACCAACCCCTCCCACCACAATAATCGTTCTGTAAGACGCACAGACATTTCCACCTGCTCTTTTGGGGGGGGGGGGGGGGAGTGCAACTTATAGTCCAAAAAATACGGTAAGTGAATCACTGCAGCTGTTAAGGGACACGGTTAAGTGGATATGGCTCCTCATTGACCTCCCAAAAAGGATATCCCATTACCTCCCCCTGGGGGGGGGGGAGGAACCACTGAGACCGTCATAACTGCGAGTCACTTGCGAAACAACCATCAAGGAAATAATATAATAAAATATAATTTTAAAAAACCCCAGAATTAAAAATATATTGTACTATAGTGACCAAGGGCTGCCACAACAAATTCGCCACACAAATGGCACGCCTACTGGGTCCCCCACTTGACATGAGGGAGGTAAAAGCACCTGGGAGGTAAAACCTCTTTCCTCTTATGGGGGCTTCCAGATCACAGGTCCAGGTGAGAGAGGGCAGGTGTCAAAACACAACCACCAACCAACAGGGGGCTGACTGAATGACGGGCAAGGGCACACCGAAAACGAGATGGGCAGAGTCTAAATTTACTTTACTTTAATTCGACTTATTAACCGCCCCTCTCCCCGAAGGGACTCGGGGCGGTGCACAGGAAATATAAAAAATACAATATATCACAATAAATACATAAATATTTAAACTAACATAAATATGTTAAACTAACACCCTGTGCTAAAATCTTCCCGTTAAAATTACCATAAAACCCAATATAAAAATTTCTCTACTAACTAAGGCTAAGTACAGTAGGTTAGGCCAGGCCGGCCTGTTGGAAAAGGTAAGTTTTTAATTGCTGGCGGAAGGAGCGGAGGTCGTTCCAGAGGGTCGGGCCCGCCACAGAGAAGGCCCTTCACCTGGGCGTCACCCGCTGGTATTGCCTAGTGCAGCTATGCTGGCTGGGGAACTCTGGGAGTTGAAGTCCACCAGTCTTAAAAGAGCCGACTTTGCAGACCCCTGGCCTAATGGATGGCACCCGGAGAAGCCCCTCTCTGTGGGAGCGAATCGGCTGAAGGGATGTGTGGGGTAGGATGCGATCCCGCAGATAACTAGGTCCCGTGCCATGGAGCGCTTTGAAGATGGTAACCAGCACCCGAAAGACCACAGGCAGCCAGTGCAGCTCGCGCAGGAGCGGTGTTACATGGGAATACCTAGAGGTACCCAATATTGCCCGAGCGGCTGCATTCTGGACCAGCTGAAGCCTTCGAGTGCATCTCAAGGGAAGCCCCATGTAGAGAGCATGACAGTAGTCCAGACGGGATGTCACGAACGCATGAGTGACTGTGCGAAGGGCATCCCGGTCCAATAGGGGATGCAACTGCCGTACCAGGCGAACCTGGTAAAATGTCCCCCTGGCCACGGCTGTCACATGATCTTCTAAAGACAGCCGGGTATCCAGGAGGACGCCTAAGTTGCATGCCCAATCCACGGGGGCTAGATGTTCACCCCCAATGGCCAGTGATGGAATCAACTGGTTGAACCGGGGCGCTGGAAACCACAGCCACTTGGTCTTGGACGGGTTGAGCTTGAGTCTGTTCCTTCCCATCCAGATTTGGACGGCTTCCAGACATCGGGACATCACTTCAACGGCATCGTTGGGGTGGTTTGGGGTAGATACGTACAGCTGGGTGTCGTCAGCGTACAAATGGTATTCTACCCCAAAACCACGGATGATCTCGCCCAGCGGCTTCATATATGTGTTGAACAGGAGTGGCGAGAGGACCGACCCCTGTGGCACCCCACAAGTGAGTGGCCTCGAGGTCGACCTCTGCCCTCCTGCCAACACAAATCGATCGACCGGAGAGGTAGGAGGAGAACCACCGCAGTACGGTGCCCCTCACCCCCAACCCCTCCAGCCGATGCAATAGAATACCATGGTCGATGGTATCAAAAGCCGCTGAGAGGTCTAATAGGACCAGGATGGAGGAAGAACCCCCATCTCTGGCCCTCCAGAGATCATCAACTAACGCGACCAATGCCGTCTCAGTGCTGTGACCGGGCCGGAAGCCGGACTGGCGCGGGTCCAGATAATCAATTTGATCAATCGATAAAACACCCCTCCACGGATTTTACCTCCCAGGTGCTGGGCCCTCGTGTCAAGTGGGGGACTCAGTAGGCGTGCCATTTGTGTGGCGAACTTGTCATGGTCACTATATCAGGGGTCTCCAACCTTTGCAACTTTTAAGTGTGAAGGACTTCAGCTCCCACTCTTGGACAAATCGAGGTGACTTATAGCAGCAAAAACGGCAGCAATTTTCACAAAAGGTAGAAATTACAACCCGTGAGGTTCCCCTCGCACATAGATGCTAGTCGTTCCTGACTCTAGGGGGCGGTGCGCATCCCCGTTTCAAAGCCGAAGAGCCAGCGCTGTCCGAAGACGTCTCCAGGGTCATGTGGCCGGCGTGACTCAATGCCGAAGGCGCACGGAACGTTTGTTCCCTTCCCACCAAAGGTGGTTTCCTATTTTTCTACTTGCATTTTTTTTAACGTGCCTTCGAACGGCCAGGTTGGCAGAAGCTGGGATAAGTCACGGGAGCTCGCTCCGTTACGCGACGCTGTGGATTCGAACCGCCAAACTGCCGACCTTCTGATCGACAAGCTCAGCGTCTTAAGTCACTGAGCCACCGCGTCCCATAGTATCACAATACAACACTCACTGCACCTTAATTCAATGGGCCAGGAGTATCCTGTGCATGCTCACCTCTCCCCCTGACACCCCCCACAAAAGTGTGATGTTGTGATTGATGAACTCAAGAGTGGGGAGACCCAGACTGGGACCACCGCTCTTCTCAATGCATCTCACAGGGTTACTAAGGGGTGCCCAGAGGGCATACATAGGTAATCCTCGAGGTATGACCATAATTGAGCCCCAAAACACCTGTTGCTAAGCGAGACAATTCTTAAGTGAGTTTTGCCCCATTTTACGACCTTTCTTGCCGCCGTTGTAAAGTGAATTGCCGCAGTCATTAAGTGAGCCGCATGGTCGTTAAGTGAATCTGACTTGTCGGGAACACACAAAAGGGGATCCCCACGACCCCGGGACACTGCAAGCGCCACAAATATGAGCCAATCACCCCATTCCCCTCCAGTACTGATGATGTTGTCTAACTGGGTCATGAAATGCCTGCAAGGAAACCACCGAGATCAGAGAGCATCAAGGAGTCTTTTTCTTCCTCCTCCTCCTCCTCCTCCTCCTCTATTCCCTTCTATCACTGATGACATTACCTAGTTGGGTCGTGAAATGTCTGCAAGGGAACCACCCAGCTCAGAGAGTACCAAGGATTCCACAGTCCTTTTCTTCCTCCTCCTCCTCCTCCTCCTCCTTTCCCTTCTATCAGTGATGACATTACCTAGTTGGGTCGTGAAACGTCTGCTAGGAAACCACCAAGCTTAAAGTGCACCAAGGACCCCACAGTCCTTTTCCTCCTCCTCCTCCTCCTCTTCCGCCATTCCACTCCGCACCACGGATAGCAGTCGTCCTCTTCCTGTCTCAAACCTCACTCTTTTCTAGCACTGATGATGTTACTTAGTCAGGTAATGAAATGTCTGCAGGAAAACCACCAAGCCTCCTCCTCCTCCTCTATTCCCTTCTATCACTGATGACATTACCTAGTTGGGTCGTGAAACACCTGAAAGGAAACCGCCCAGCTCAGAGAACCCCGCAGTTTAACCCTAGTTACCAAATCATGTTCTTTAAATATGTGCAAGAAGCCACAACTCCATTCCACAAACGATCAAGGTGTCGTTTTAATATTCTCTCTCAAAGGCATCGCAAGACCTCCCGTTAGAGACTTACTCCTCCTTCCCTCTTCCTCCTTCCCTCCACACACCCTACTCCCTTCTATCACTCATGACGTTACCTAGCTGGGTCATAAAACGTCTGCAAAACAAAAAACAAAAACGAAGACAAAGCTCAGAAAACAGCAGGCACCTTACAGGCCTCCTCCTTCTCTTCTCTTCCATTCCACACACTCCATTCCCCTCCAGTACTGATGATGTTGCCTAGCTGGGTCGTGAAACGCCTGCAAGAAAACAACTGTGCTCAGAGAACCCCGCCGTTTAACTCTAGTTACCAAATCATTTTCTTCAAATATGCGCAGGAAGATAAAAAAGCAAGCCACAACTCCATTCCACAAACAATAATACAATAGCAGAGTTGGAAGGGACCTTGGAGGTCATCTAGTCCAACCCCCTGCCTAGGCAGGAAACCATGTACCATTTCAGACAAATGGCTACCCAACATCTTCTTAAAGACTTACAGTGTTGGGGCATTCACAACTTCTGGAGGCAACTTCTGTTCCACTGACTTAATTGTTCTCACTGTCAGGAAGTTTCTCCTCAGTTCTAAGTTGTTTCTCTCCTGGATTAGTTTCCACCCATTGCTTCTTGTCCTGCCCTCAGATGCCTTGGAGAATAGTTTGACTCCCTCTTCTTTGGGGCAACCCCTGAGATATCGGAAGGCTGCTATCATGTCTCCCCTGGTCCTTGTTTTCATTAAACTAGACATAGTTTATGTCGATCAAGGTGTCGTTTTCAAACTCTCTCTCAAAGGTATCGCAAGACCTCCTGTTAGAGACTTATTTCTGGACAGCCCTGGAAACTCACCTAAAAGGGCAGGTAAGTCAACAGGAAGGAAGGAATGGAGAGAGGGAGGGAGGAAGAAAGAAAGAGAAAGAAGGAAGGAATGGAGAGAGGGAGGAAGGGAGGAAGGAAGGAAGGAAGGAAGGAAGGAAAAAAGAAAGAAAGAGAAGGAAGGAAGGAAAAAAGAAAGAAAGAAAGAAAGAGAAGGAAGGAAGGAAGGAAGGAAGGAAGGAAGGGAAAAAGAAAGAAAGAAGAAAGGAAGGCGGCTTTGTGCTGTACTTACGTTACTGTACTACTGGTTATGTTATGGCAGCCCTGGCGATACTCTATAGCTTATGACAACTATGGCACACTAACCTTATGTCTTTGTTATTCTCTGGGATTCCTGCTTGGCCATGTCTTGCATAAGTGATAGGGCAGAAAGGATCAGGGATGAACACACACATTTTAAAATCATTTTTTAAAGAGGAGGGTTCCTGCCCCGGTAAAGAGATTTTCATATGTGGCTCTTAAATAGGGTAAGTTTTCTCCTAGGGTGACATTTCAGTCCATGCCTCACAGCCAAACCAGATGTCCTCACTCTCTCTTTCATGCTGTAAAAGAGGAAAAAAGGATATGAATAAGAGCCCCCGAATGATCTGCAAACGTCAGCTGAGTTTTTCCCCCCCCTCCTGGAGTTGTGGGAGCTCCACCACAGGAGGTTTTGAAGAAGATATTGGGCAGCTGGAACGGGGCTGGACTAGAAGACCTCTGAAGTCCCTTCCAACTCTCTTACCCTGTATTCTATCCTTTCCTTCCTCTCTCCTGACCACAGGCAAGGGCTTCCCTCTCCCCAGCTTTTCAGCCACTCCAAAATAGCTGAAGGGATGATCATAGGGCAGGGATGGCTAACCTTTTTTGGCTCGCGTGCCAAAAGCGGGGGGAGCGCAGGGGGGTCGTAAGTGGGCGTGCCACACCCATAATGCCATGTGCAGGACCCCCTGCTTTTGGCGCGCGTTTTTCGCCCTCCCCAGGCTCCAGAGGTTTTCTAGGAACCTGGGGAGGGTGAAAACAGCCTTCCCTCCCACCTCCAGGAGCTTCCCTGAAGCCTCCAGAAGGCAAAAAACGGCCTCAAAAGAAGGCCTAAATCAACTGGCCAGTGCACACATGCACGCTGGAGCTGACAGGGCAACGCCTCGCGCGCCCTAAGAAATGGTACCGCGTGCCAACAGTGGCCCCCGTGCCATAGGTTCGCCATCATAGTCATAGTGAAGGTAATTGAGACCAGTGTATTTAAAATATGAATTAGCGGTTGGCTTATGTGTCAGTCTGCAAAGAATATTTCACAAAGGACATTCAAAACTTTTCCCCTTGCTTAGGGGAGCCTCCTTAATTCTGCAGCTTTTGGGGGTCCTTGTTGTTCTCTGAGCTTAGTTCTTTTCTGGCAGACGTTTCGTGACCGAAGTAGGGAACATCATCAGTGAAGAGAGGGGGGATTATCGAGAGGAGGAGGAAGAAGAGAACGGTGGGGTCCTTGGTGCCCCAACTAAAAATAACCAATCAACTAATATAATCCGTGCTAGAAGAGGGAGGGGGGGAGAAGGAGGATGACGTGGGATGCTTCAACTTGCTTGCTTTGCCGCAGACATTTCATGACCCAACTAGGTAACAACATCAGGGTAAGAGGCTATGTGTTGACAAAACCCTCTTTTGTCACCTTTCCTGCAAGATGCCTTGCTTCCTCCTCTAAATGCCGATTTAAACCCGAAACAATTTCCAATCGATTGAAAACAGAAACCCACTGAAATAAACTTTTCCCAACCGACCAAGACAACCAGAACTGCATTCGATGGGAATCTTCCTGGGCTGCATTCATCAAGGCAGCCGATATACCGTTAGAGATCCATGATCTAAAAAGCGGAGCTCTCTAACCTCTCCAAGCCCCTTTTAAGACTTGTGGGCTTCAATTCTCAGACTTCCCCAAAGTCCTCGATTTACAACCATTCATTTAGTGGCCCTTCAAAGTTACGACGTGAAAAAAGTGACTTGGGACCGCTTTTCACACATACGACCGTTGGGAGCATCCGGGATTGAAATTCAGACACTTGGCAAACCGGGTCATGTTCACGACGGTCGCAGTGGCCACGTGGTCCCATTTTTGTGGCCGGTAAAGTCCATGCGAAAGCCATGATTCACATAACAACCACCGTTACTAGCTTAACGCTGGCCGCGATGCACTTAACGACTGCGGCAAAGGAAAGGCATACAAAGGCGGTAAAGCTCACCTTAACCATCGTCTGGCTTAGCCACGGAAAGGTTGAGCTCCACCGTGGCCGTAAGTCAAGGACTACCTGTGGAATTGGGGAATTCTGGGAAATGGAAGTCCCCCAAGTCTTCAAGTTGGGAGACCCCTGGGGTTGAAATAGGGGGGGTTATTTTCACAGCTTCCCCCCACCCCCAGCAGCAAACCCCCTCTGAGACTCCCCAAATACGGCCCTATCACCCACCCACCTCCTCCATTTCCTGG
The DNA here is from genome assembly GCA_039707465.1 of Rhabdophis nuchalis. Taxonomy (NCBI): domain Eukaryota; kingdom Metazoa; phylum Chordata; class Lepidosauria; order Squamata; family Natricidae; genus Rhabdophis; species Rhabdophis nuchalis. The sequence continues at coordinate 11,444,961 of CM077662.1, read as the reverse complement.
CTTTGGGGGTCCAAGGGGACTGGCTGGCCAGGCAGAGCAGCTGCTGGAGACCCCCCCCCCCCAGACCCAGCAGCCTCTCCCCCTCCACCCCCTTTAGCCTGGCCTGGCTCACCTGGGGAGGGGGGCACAAGAGCCAGGCCTGCAAAGCTCACGCCCCCCCAATACGCCCCCTCCCCTCCAGCCCCAAAGACCCCCCCTCGAGGGCTCTCTCCCCCCCTGCAGCCCCCCCCCCCTTGCCTAACTTTCATAGGGGGGAGGATCAAGCTCCCCCTCCCCAGTCAGGGGTGGGCCAGGCCCGGCTCACCTGGGGGGGGCTCAAGAGCCAGGCCTGCAAAGCTCACGCCCCCCCCAATATGCCCCCCCCTCGCCTAACTTTCATAGGGGGGAGGGTCTAGCTCCCCCTCCCCAGTCAGGAAGGGGCCAGGCCCTCCTCAGCCCCCTCCCCGCCGCCCCTCAAGCCCCTGAGGGGGCTCCTGCCCTCCCCTCTGTCCCCCCTCCCTGCCTCCCCCGAGGAAGGCCTGTGCCCCAGGGCCACGGGGCGGGGCCGGCCCCTCCCTTCTCCCACAGCCCCCTCCCCAATTGGGCCTCTGGCTCCTCCCACCCGCCGCGCCCGCCCGCCCGCCTCGCGCCCTCTCTCACTTTCTCCTCAGGGCCGCCGGGGAAGTCATGTTGGGCCCAGCCGCTCCGCGCCCCCCCGGTGACGACCCGACCACGGGCGCCGCCGCCGCCGCAGCAACAGGAACATCCGGGCAACCGGCGCCTCCTACCCAGAGAGAGGGAGAGAGAGAGGCGACATCCGGGCCTCCCTGACCCACCGACCCCGGTTCAAGCCGTGGGCGCGGAGAGGCGGGGGGCGCCATCTTTGTGACTGGAACCGGGGAGGCGCCGCCGGAGCGGGCGACCATGTTGGGGAAGGGCGGCCGTCGCGGCTATTGAACGCCGCGGCGGCCATGTTGGAGAAGGGCGGGCGTCGCGGCGGTTGAACGCCGCGGCGGCCATGTTCGGGAAGGGCAAGAGGGCGCTGTTAAATGGAGCAGGGCCGCGGCCATCTTGGGAAAGGGCAGGCGCTTGGCGTCGCGGCCCTTTGAATGCCTTGGCGGGCATCTTGGACGAGAAGCGGGCAAAAAGGGGAGAGGCGCCCTCCATTTGAGTGGGTGGGGAGGGGGGAGGAAAAGAGATAAACGGCACCGCCTCGCTTTTGGGAGAGGTCCCTCTGGGCGTGGACAGAGTGTAAAATAAACATCCTGCCCCTACCAGCCCCAAAATAAGCAACCCCGCCCATGCGCCACGTGCCATTCCTCCCCCCCCCTTTCTGGGGGTTCCTGGAATCTCCCGGCGTGGGCGGAGACGATGACGTTTTCTGCAGGAGTGGGCGGGGCTTTAGGGGCAGGACCGCCACTCCTGGGAGGGATTAAGCGATTGGAATATTTACAAAACGTTGCATGCAAAAACATTGAAATAACTCAAGAGCCCTGTGATATTGTAAGGTTTGAAAATGCATTGAGACCCATAGAAAACATTCAAGTCACAATGAGCCAAACATGAGACTTTTTAAAAGGAGGCTTGAATAACAATCAGCATTTAATCTTTGATCAAAGTTTAAATACATGCTAATCAGTTGTTCTCAACATACCCCAAGGATATGCAGGGAAGAACTCTCTCTAGGATTGTTTTCTGAACTCCTCAGAGAAGGCTCCTCTTATACTGGACTATTGTAACTCTCTCTACATGGGGCTGCCCCTGAGGTGCACCCGGAGGCTTCAGCTAGTCCAGAATGCAGCCGCGCGAGCAATTATGGGGACCGCAAGGTCTACCCATGTAACACCGCTCTTGCGCGAGCTGCACTGGCTGCCTGTCGTCTTCCGGGTGCGCTTCAAGGTGCTAGTCATCATCTTTAAAGCGCTCCATGGCTCGGGACCTAGCTATCTGCGGGATCGGATCCTGCCTCATACATCCTCACGGCCGATTCGCTCCCACAGAGCGGGGCTTCTCCGGGTGCCGTCCACTAGACTGTGTCAGCGGGCGACACCCAGGGGAAGGGCGCTCTCTGTGGCGGGCCCGGCCCTCTGGAACGACCTTCCCCCCGACATTAGGACAACTACGGACCTCCGCTCCTTCCGTCTTAAATTAAAAACTTACTTTTTCCGTCTGGCCGGCCTGGGATAGCCTCCTTGCCTTGGGATTTTATAGTATAGGTTTTAGTTTAATTGGGATTTTAGCACAGGGTTTATTTAATTGGTTTTTAAATTCTGTTGCTATATTTATTGTTGTTGTTATATATTGCTTTTATGCTACCTGTGCACCGCCCCGAGTCCCCAAGGGGAGAGGGGGCGGTCTAGAAATAATAAATTATTATTATTATTAAATTATTATTATACAAGTTGGCGTCTTAGAATAACATTATCTCTGTCCCCTATTCCCACGCTTGGCCACTTGGCCCCCTGTTGTGAGGGCATAGATCAAAGGTGAGGCAGGATGGGGTGGGGGAATATATCAATGGATGCCAGCTTTATTGCTTCCTTCCCGGATAACTTCTATGCCTATAGATTGCCGATGGATCAAATGGCAAGGGAGAATCACAGGTTTTGACATTTGCCAGGTATCTTACAGCCCCCAATAACAATGTCACAGGAAATCAGTTTCAGAGAAGAAAGGAATTTACAGCATGTAATGCATGTGTTGCAAGGCATAATATATGTGTGTTACAGAAAGCAAATGTTTCTATTAACCAACAAGTTTGTCCTCTTCATTATTACTATAACTCTTCAATATCTTGCACATAACACAACATTTCTCCAGTAATTTAGATCACACCTTTCAGGATGGATCCCCAAAGTCCTTACAAGCAATACATTGTTGACTGAAATGCAGGCTGTGTTACACAAAAATAGACTTCTAGAACTATATCCAGCCATGGCCACATAAAGCCTGGCTGGGGAATTCTAGGAGTTGGAAATCCACAAGTCTTAAGGTGGCCAAAACTAGCCAGTGGACAGTAATCCCTGACCTTTATTTTCCCTTCCTTCATCCCTTTTAAGCCCGTGACCTATTAATCACTGAAAGGGGGGGAGCCCATAACAAGATTAATGAAGATCATCTGTGGACATATTTAGAGGCTGCGAAATAAGAGAATTAGAGTGTGCAATTTATAGTTCTGTCCAGTGGAAATTTGCTTGCAAAAATAAATCTCAATGGTTGAGTTCAACAGCATTCTGAAGCACCAACTAATCAACCACATTTTTAACCTAAACTGTTGGATGGAGTCAGCCCATGCAGTTAGTTCACTGTGCCGGGTGACTGCAGAAACTGGTGTCTTATAAGCATTCATATTATCTAGTTGGGTAATGAAACATCTGCAAGGAAACCACCAAGCTCTGAGAACACCAAGGTCCCCACAGTCCTTTCCCTTTGCAAAGCCCGCTCCCTTCTAGAACGACTGTTCCCATGGGTCAACCTTGAAGCCGCTGGGTGAGATCATCCATGGTTTTGGGGTAGAGTACCACCTCTACGCTGACGACACGCAGCTGTATATATCTACCCCAAACCACCCCAACGATGCCGTAGCAGTGATGTGTCGGTGCCTGGAAGCCGTGCGGGCCTGGATGGGAAGTAACAGACTCAGACTCAACCTGTCCAAGACCGAGTGGCTGTGGTTCCCGGCATTCCGGTACAACCAGTTGACTCCATCACTGGCCATAGGGGACGATCACCTTACCCCTGTGGATGGGGCACGCAACTTGGGCGTCCTGCTTGATGCCCGGCTGTCCATGGAAGATCAAGTGACAGCCGTGGCCAGGAGGGCGTTTTACCAGGTTCGCCTGGTCTGCCAGTTGCGTCCCCTATTGGATCGGGGTGCCCTTTGCAGTGTCACTCATGCCCTCGTGACATCCCGGCTGGACTACTGCAACTCTCTCTACATGGGGCTCCCCTTGAGGTGCACCCGGAGGCTTCAGCTAGTCCAGAATGCAGCCGCGCGGGCAGTTATGGGAGCCTCTAGGTTCTCCCATGTAACACCGCTCCTGCGCGAGCTGCACTGGCTGCCTGTCGTCTTTCGGGTGCGCTTCAAAGTGTTAGTTACCATCTTTAAAGTGCTCCATGGCACGGGACCTAGCTATCTGCGGGATCGCATTCTGCCTCATACATCCCTGCGACCGATTCGCTCCCACAGAGAGGGACTTCTCCGGGTGCCGTCCACTAGGCTGTGCCAGCGGGCGACGTCCAGGGGAAGGGCCTTCTCTGTGGCGGGCCCGACCCTCTGGAACGACCTTCCCCCCGAAATCAGAACAACTACAGACCTTCGCTCCTTCCGACAGCTTTTAAAAACTCATTTCTTCCGTTTGACTGGCCTAGGGTAATTTTAATTAAGTTATAGTGTTAAGGGGTTTTAGGGACAGTTTTTAGTTTTTATAGATGTTTTTAGCGCAGGATATGTTTAATTGTGATTTTAAATTTTGTACTCTGTTTGTGTCTATTGTTTTTAATTTTCCTGTGCCCGGCCTCGAGTCCCTTTGGGGAAAGAGAGCGGGTTATAAATAAAATTTATTATTATTATTATTATTATAAACATTGCATTCACATTACCATCTTTACTTGTGTCAGAGACAAGGTAAGCAGATGCAGTGTCAGAATTTTACAATCAATTTATATTATGTCAATGCAGCCCGCGTGCCTCTGTCTGAATGTTTTTCTAACTTTAGCAACTTTTAAGATGTATGGACTTCAAATCCCAGAATCTCCCAACCACCATGCCAGCAAGTCTATTCATTTTAAAGTGAGCAGGTTTGGGGGGGGGGGGGGGAGACCGGGATGGGGGCTGCCGAGTCTATGATTAAAAATAGAAAATAAAATAATAGAGTTGGAATTCAATGTATTCAGTTTGGAAGGATGTAGAGAAATGAGGGGATGTGAATAGAATAGAATAGAACAGAACAGACATTGGAATAATAGAATGGAATAGAATAGGAATAGGAATAGAAATATGGAATGGAATGGGAAAGGATAGGATACATAATTGGATAGAATACAATAGAAATAGAATAGAATAAAATAATAGAATAGAATAGACATTGGAATAATAGAATTGAATATGAATAGAAATATGGAATCTAATGGAATGGAATAGGATAGGATAGGATACAGAATTGGATAGAATACAATAGAATAGAATAGAATACAGAATAGAATATAGAATAAAATAGAATAGGAAACAATAGAATAGAATAGACATTGGAATAATAGAATAGAATATGAATAGAAATAGAAATATGGAATGGAATGAAATAAGATAGGATAGGATACAGGCTAGGATAGTATAGAATAGGCATTGGAAGAATAGAATATGAATATGAATAGAAATAGAAATATGGAATGGAATAGGATAGGATAGGATAGGATACAGGATAGGATAGGATAAGATAAGCATTGGAAGAATAGAATAGAATAGAACAGACATTGGAATAATAGAATGGAATAGAATAGGAATAGGAATAGAAATATGGAATGGAATGGGAAAGGATAGGATACATAATTGGATAGAATACAATAGAAATAGAATAGAATAAAATAATAGAATAGAATAGAATAGACATTGGAATAATAGAATTGAATATGAATAGAAATATGGAATATAATGGAATAGGATAGGATAGGATACAGAATTGGATAGAATACAATAGAATAGAATAGAATACAGAATAGAATATAGAATAAAATAGAATAGGAAAGAATAGAATAGACATTGGAAGAATAGAATAGAATATGAATATGAATAGAAATATGGAATGGAATAGGAAAGGATAGGATAGGATACAGAAGAGGATATGATAGAATAGAATAGAGTAGACATTGGGATAATAGAATAGAATATGAATAGAAATATGGAATAGAATGGAATAGGATAGGATAGGATAGAGAATAGGATTGGATAGAATAGCATAGAATGGAATGGGAAAGAATAGGATAGGATACTTTATTATCACTTTGAATGTAATTGGCATGTATTAAAAATGAAACCCCCTCCAATTTCACACTAAACACAAATAAATAAGTCAGTAAAAATACAAAAGTAGGCACATACCCACATATATTACAGGGCACGGAGAAACAACACAGAAAACGGAGGAGAAATTAGGCTGATATCCCACCCCTTCCTAACGCAGGAAAAAGAAAAATCCTCCCGCCAGCCCCAAAACGCTCAGCGGAGACTTAAAAGCAGCCAGGGGAGGAACCAAGCCTTTGCTTAAGGAACCCATTGCTTAGAGAGCGAGGCCGCCGACCGGGCGGGTTTCCCGAACGGACCGGAAGTGGGACTCTGCCCCCGGAAGTGGATCGCCGGCAACAAGGAAGCGCCGTTCCGCTTGGGAGAGGGGAGGGGGGAGCCGCCATTTTCTCGCGATGGGCTCCTCCAAGCGGCACCGCGACCGCAGCGAGGCCTCCGAGGACTCCGCGCCGCCCGCGGCCTCGTCTTCCTCGGCGGGCGGGGGCGGCGGCGGGGCAGCCTCCTCCTCGTCCCGCCACCGCGAGCACAAGAAGCACAAGCACCGCGGCGGCGGCGGCGGCGGCAACGAGCGGCGGAGCAAGAGGAGCCGCAGCCGGGGCGAACGGAGCGGGCGGCGGGGCGGCGGCGGCGGGGATGAGGCCGCTTCCTCCTCCTCCGCCCGGGGCAGCCGCAGCACCGGCGCCGGGCAGGAGGGCGAGACGGGGCGGCGGAGCCAGCGGGAGAAGCGGGACGAGGGCCACGAAGGCGCCCAGGGCGCAGGTGCGGACTCCGGGGTATGGGTGGGTGGGTGGGGGGCTTCTCAGCGGCCTACCTCGCAGGGGTGGCGTGAAGGGGCAGGGAGCCTCGGTAGGCCTCGACTTACGCTCCCAACCGAGCCCCAAATTTCGATCGTTTACGCGATAAGTGAGTTTTGCCCCGTTTTACGACCTTTCCGGCCACGGTCGTTAAGTGAATCACTGCAGTGGCTAAAGTCAGTAACTATTACTTAAGGTTGTTTAAGTGAATCTGGCTTCTCCCCTTGGACTTTGTCTGTGAGAAGGTTGCAAATGGGGATCGTGTGACCCCGCGGGACATTGCGACCGTCGTAATTGTGAGTCAGCTGCCAAGTGCCCGGATTTGATTACATGACCGTAGATAGTCCTTGACTTAGGACAACAGTTGGCCTCAAATTTCTGTTGTGAGCAAGACAGTTTAAGTGAGTTTTGCCCCGTTTTACGACCTTTCTGGTCACAGTCGTTAAGTGAATCACTGCAGTGGCTAACGTCAGTAACTGTTACTTAAGGTTGTTTAAGTGAATCTGGCATCCGCCGTGGACTTTGCTTGTCAGAAGGTCACAAATGGGGATCATGTGACCTGCGGGACATTGCAACCGTCATAACTGTGAGTCAGCTGCCAAGTGCCCGAATTCGATCACATGACCGTAGGTAGTCCTCGATTTAGGACAACAGCTGGCCTCAAATTTCTGTTGTGAGCAAGACAGTTTAAGTGAGTTTTGCCCTGTTTTATGACCTTTCCGGTCACGGTCATTAAGTGAATCACTGCAGTGGATAAAGTCAGTGACCTAGTTGTTAAGTGAAACAAATTTAATCACATGACCATAGGTAGTCCTCGACTTAGGACCTCAAATTTCTGTTGTGAGCAAGACAGTTTAAGTGAGTTTTGCCCTGTTTTATGACCTTTCCGGTCACGGTTGTTAAGTGAATCACTGCAGTCAATAAAGTCAGTAACCTAGTTGTTAAGTGAACTGAATTTGATCACATGACCATAGGTAGTCCTCGACTTAGGACCTCAAATTTCTGTTGTGAGCAAGACAGTTTAAGTGAGTTTTGCCCTGTTTTATGACCTTTCCAGTCACAGTTGTTAAGTGAATCACTGCAGTCAATAAAGTCAGTAACCTAGTTGTTAAGTGAACTGAATTTGATCACATGACCATAGGTAGTCCTCGACTTAGGACAACAGTTGGCCTCAAATTTCTGTTGTGAGCAAGACAGTTTAAGTGAGTTTTGCCCTGTTTTATGACCTTTCCGGTCACGGTTGTTAAGTGAATCGCTGCAGTTGATAAAGTTAGTAACCCAGTTGTTTAATTGAATCTGCCTTCCCCCATGGACTTTGCTTGTCAGAAGGTCACAAAAGGGGATCGCGTGACCCCACGGGACATAGCGAAGGTCACAAATGTGAGTCAGCTACCATGTCCCGAAATTGATCACATGACTATAAGGTTGCAAGTAGGTTGTAGAATGGTTGTAAGTTGTCGCTTTTAGTGCCGTTGCAGCTTTGAATGGTTGCTAAACCGAATGGTTGTAAGTCAAAGATTACTTGTTTCTGCATAACTACAGGTAGTCCTCAACTTACGGCCAAAATTGAACCCAAAATCTGCTGCTAACCGAGACTGTTGTTAAGTGAGTTTGGCTTCATTTTCCCACCTTTCTGATTGCGGTTGCTAAGTTAATAATACGGTTGTTAAGTGAATCTGGTTTCCTCATTGACTTCGCTTGTCAGGTGGTTGCAAAAGGGGGTCACAAGATCCTGGGACACTGCAACCGTCGTAAATATGAGTCAGCTACCAAGTGTCTGAGTTTTGACCACCTGACCACATAGAGGCTGCAGTGGTTGTCACTGAAAAACAAGTCATTTTTCTTTCAATGTTGTGGCATCTTTGGTCACTAAATGAATTGGAAGTCCAGGACTACCGATATTCTGCTATGCCAAAGGCTTGTCTGTTGGCGCTGCTCCGCCTTGCTTTGCCTCATGGGACGATCGGTTATACAGCCAGTCCTCGACCTACGACCACAATGGAGCCCACCATTTCTGTTGCTAAGCGAGACATTTGTTACTTAAGGTTTGGCCCGTTTTGCAACCTTTCTTGCCCCAGTTGTTAAACAAATCACTGCAGTTGTTAAGTTAGTAATATGATTTTTAAGTGAATCTGGCGTTTGCCAGAAGGTGGCAAAGGAGAATCATATGACCCCAGGACCCTGCAGCCGTCAGAAATACGGGTCGGTTGCCAAGGGTCTGAATTTTGATGTCACAACGGTCGTAAGTGTGAAAAAACATCCGTAAGTCACTTTTTTCAGAGATATTGTAGCTTTTAACGTTTGAACTATTGTAAGTCCAGGACTACCTGTATGTGATTTATTAGATTTACGGCCCTCTGAAGCACTGCCTACAACCTGAAGATGGACTTCAATTCCCAGAATCCCCTAACCATCCTTGCTCATTGGGGGGGGGGGGGCTTCAACTACTCCACCCTCCCCAGATTTCAAAGCTATGAGAATAATTTTTTGCTCTTTGTTGATTTTTCTTTTTGAGATAGTTAGAGGATCTTTGGCTGAGAACCAGTATAGATCAAAAAGTGGCTGGTGGAAGAAAGGTTTCGGGGTCTCCCCAGGGCAGGGGTCCCCAAAGTTGGCGAACTTTTAAAGTCTTGGTGGCCATTCAACTCCCAGAATGTGCCGGCTGAGGAATTCTGGGAGTTGAAGTCCACCTAGACTTAAAATTTGCTCAGTTTCATTAGGAACCGTGATTGCAAGAAAGTTGCTGGTCAGTTTCTGGTCAAATATAATTGTTAACTCTTGTGCATATGTTGATTTGACAGCTCTCTGGTGGTGCTAGCATAGTATTTCCCAACCGTGGCAACTTGAAGATGTCCGGACTTCAACTCCCAGAATTCCCCAGCCAGCGAATTCTGGGAGTTGGAGTCCGGACATCTTCAAGTTGCCAAGGTTGAGGAAACACTCTGCTAGCACATGAATGAATTGGCTGATTCACGGAGGAAACTTTTGCTCTACTCATAAGTGCAAGTAGCTGCAACACGTAGCTGGGCCAACAGGCCCTTCTTGGGGTCTCTCACTTGGACTGTCATAATGCACTCTACCTGGGGCTGCCCTTGGAGACCATCCGGAAGCTTCAGCGGAGTCAAAACGCAGCATCCTGCGTAGTTTTTGTGCCAGTCCAAAATTGCACATTTGTCACTTCTTTTGCACTGGTTTGCCAGAGTGGGTGGATTTGATTTAAATCGCGATTGAAATCCTGATTGAACTTCACTAGCAAAAAGGCTTCGTTTAAATCAACTTGATTTAAATCATAATTTTTAAAAAGCCACCATCATCTGCCCTTCAGCGGCTGCTCCTCTGACCCAATGTTCACTCATTCGCTTTAATGGGACGGCTGGTGATGCACCAGGGGCACCAGGTGAGGGTCGTGGCGGGCAGCAGGTGAGTGGATGCCCACTAACAGCCGTTGCCCTGATGGATCTGAAATGACAGGCGCTCTTTCAATGCAAGGACTCGTTCTCGCTGGTAGTTAGAATTTTTTATTACGATTATTTGCAAACAAAATGAAGGTTTCCTATTTAGCTTGCAGAGGTTGGATTCGTTGAATGAGTTGCATAAATATTGCAGATTATACAGCCTCATGCTACATAACTCAGCTCCATTTCATCCTGAATAAACGAAATTATTCATGTATCTTAAATAAAAAACTATCTTCAGATAGATTTTTAGTCCAAAAGCATTTTGTCAAAATAAATTTGATAAAAATAAACAAAATCTGATTTAGAATAGAATAGAACAGAATAACAGAGTTGAAGGGACCTTGGAGGTCTTCTAGTCCAGCCCCCTTTGTTCAAGCAGGAGACACTTACAGAATAACAGAGTTGGAAGGGACCTTGGAGGTCTTCTAGTCCAGCCCCCTTTGTTCAAGCAGGAGAGCCTTACAGAATAACAATAACAGAGTTGGAAGGGACCTTGGAGGTCTTCTAGTCCGGCCCCCTTTGTTCAAGCAGGAGAGCCTTACAGAATAACAATAACAGAGTTGGAAGTGACCTTGGAGGTCTTCTAGTCCAGCCCCCTTTGTTCAAGCAGGAGAGCCTTACAGAATAACAATAACAGAGTTGGAAGGGACCTTGGAGGTCTTCTAGTCCAGCCCCGTTTGTTCAAGCAGGAGAGCCTTACAGAATAACAGAGTTGGAAGGGACCTAGGAGGTCTTCTAGTCCAACCCCCTTTGCTCAAGCAGGGGAGCCTTACAGAATAACAGAGTTGGAAGGGACCTAGGAGGTCTTCTAGTCCAGCCCCCTTTGCTCAAGCAGGAGAGCCTTACAGAATAACAGAGTTGGAAGGGACCTAGGAGGTCTTCTAGTCCAGCCCCCTTTGTTCAAGCAGGAGAGCCTTACAGAATAACAATAACAGAGTTGGAAGGGACCTTGGAGGTCTTCTAGTCCAGCCCCCTTTGTTCAAGCAGGAGACCCTTACAGAATAACAGAGCTGGAAGGGATCTTGGAGGTCATCTAGTCCAGCCCCCTTTGCTCAAGCAGGAGAGCCTTACAGAATAACAGAGTTGGAAGGGACCTTGGAGGTCTTCTAGTCCAGCCTTTTTGCTCAAGCAGGAGGTTCTTACAGAATAACAGAGCTGGAAGGGACCTTGGAGGTCTTCTAGTCCAGCCCCTTTGCTCAAGCAGGAGGTTCTTACAGAATAACAGAGTTGGAAGGGACCTTGGAGGTCTTCGAGTCCAACCCCCTGCTTAGGTCATTTGCTTAACAACGGCATCAAAAGTCATAAAAGGGGGCAAACATTCATTTCATCAATGTTTCGTTTACCGACATAAATTTCAGGCTCCATTGTCTTCGTGGCTTCCCCCCACATCCTTCATCTCACACTTGGCTTAACCCTGCAGCCTCACTGCATTCACATATGACACAGCGCCCGAATCGCCTAATGTACTATCCTGGCCTTGGTTGAGTTCCCACAACCTATCGAGTGGCAAGCTTTCCCAAAGGGATTTCTTTCTGCAAATCCTCTATTACAAGCAGCCGAATTGTTTTTCTCCAAGGACCTGCTGAAGCCTGGCTTTTTCCGAGAGGAGCCTCATCCCTGGGAAGGCTCCGTTCAGCCTCTGGATGCAAAGAGGCTCATGAATGATGGACCAGGATGTAAAAGCCTGGCAGTTGAGATGCCAAAGGGCTCTCCCTCCCCTGCTTTTCCCATGGAACGCACAAGAGCTCCCTTATTTATTTAGGGTGTGGCAAATACATGGGCTTAAAAAGGTAACCGTTCCCGGTTCCTCTAGGGGGCGCTGCTCATCTCCGTTTCAAAGCCAAAGAGCCAGCGCTGTCCGAAGACGTCTCTGGGGTCATGTGGCCGGCATGACTCAACGCCGAAGGCGCACGGAACGCTGTTCCCTTCCCACCAAAGGTGGCTCCTATTTTTCTACTCGCATTTCTTACATGCAACAAAGAGGATTAGGAGACTGGGGGCTCAAACATATGAAGAACGGTTGCAGGAACTGGGTAGGTCTAGTTTAATGAAGAGAAGGACCAGGGGAGACATGATAGCAGTCTTCCAATATCTCAGGGGTTGCCCCAAAGAAGAGGGAGTCAAACTATTCTCCAAGGCACCTGGGGGCAGGACAAGAAGCAATGGGTGGAAACTAATCAAGGAGAGAAGCAACTTAGAAGTGAGGAGAAATTTCCTGACAGTGAGAACAATGAATCAGTGGAACAGAAGTTGCCTCCAGAAGTTGTGAATGCCCCAACACTGCAAGTCTTCAAGAAGATGTTGGATAGCCATTTGTCTGAAAGGGTATAAGGTTCCTGCCTGGGCAGGGGGTTGGACTAGATGACCTCCAAGGTCCCTTCCAACTCTGCTATTGTATTGTATTGTATTGTATTTAGTGACTGCTGAAAGTTACAACGGCATTGAAAATAGTGATTTACAGCCGTTATTCGCACAACTATCGCAGCACACGCGCACACTCTGGTCATGTGATCAAAATGTGGACGCTTGGTAAATGGCGCGTACTTATGACGGTCGCAGTGTCCTGGGGGTCACACGATCCCCTTAAGTGATCTGACAAGCAGAGTCAACGGGGAAGCTTAGCAGTTGTGTTGTTAAATTTGCAGCTGCAGGGATTCGCTTAACAACTGTGGGCAAGCAAGGTCATGAAATGGGGGGAAACTCGCTTAGCAACAGAAATTTTGGCGATCAATTGTGGTCATAAGTCGAGGGCTGCCTGCACTTCTCTCTGTTGTACGCTATATTAAATTAAATTGCCTCCAGAAATGCTCCAACACTGGGTGTTTTTAAGAAGAAAGTCTAGACCAGTGGTCGTCATCCTGCCCCCTAGTGGGTGTTCCAGCTTTCATGGTGGGCGGTAGGGGTTTTGTCCGATGCTGAAGCACTTTCCTTTTTTTAATTTAATGAACTTCCCTACTTTATAAATCACCATTGCTGTGGAACCGGTGGGCAGTTAGAAAATTACAGATACAAAAGTGTGCGGTAGGTAGAAAAAGCTTGACTACCCCTGGTTTAAAGCATCCAGTGCTGCGATCCAGCTTTCCCAGCAAGATCTAAATTGGCAGCCGAAGTGGGTTTGAGAGAACTCAAACCGTGGCGTGCTGAGTTGATCATAAATTAAATGAAATTAAGCTGTGGAAGAGGTTGCCAAAGAGAGAATATTCCTAGCCTTTAAATATTGAATATTCAGATCGCATTGTAACTCCTCAGGTAGGACACCTGTTTCGAGATGACTTCCTTGGTGGGTGGATCTGAGGTGCCAAATATGCAAGCACTCTGTTTTTCTCTTTAGATTAGAGCCAGGGGTAGTCAACCTTTTTCTACCTACCACCCACTTTTGTATCTCTGTTAGTAGTAAAATTTTCTAACCGCCCACCAGTTCCACAGTCATGGTGATTTATAAAGTAGGGAAGTCAATTAAATTTAAAAAAGGAAAGTGCTTCAGTATCGGACAAAACCCCCACCGCCCTCCATGAAAGCTGGAATGCCCACTAGGGGGCAGTAGGGACCAGGTTGACTACCACTAGATTAGTTAGATGATAGATAGATAGATAGATAGATAGATAGATAGATAGATAGATAGATAGATAGATAGATAGATAGGATAGATAAAATAAGATAGATAGATAGATAGATAGATAGATAGATAGATAGGAAAGAGAAAGATAGATAGATAGATAGATAGATAGATAGATAGATAGATGAGAGAGAGAGAAAGATAATAAATTAGAAAGATAAAAGATAGATTAGAGCAGGGGTAGTCAACCTTTTTATACCTATCGCCCACTTTTGTATCTCTTGTCAGTAGTAAAATCTTCTAACCACCCACCGGTTCCACAGTCATGGCGATTTATAAAGTAGGGAAGTCAATTAAATTAAAACAAAGGAAAGTGCTTCAGTATCGGACAAAACCCTCCTACCGCCCACCATGAAAGCTAGAACGCCCACTAGGGGGCAGTAGGGACCAGGTTGACTACCACTGTTCTAGGGTTTCATTGTAGATGAGAATGTCATCAAAGCAGACTAGAACTCCTTTATATAGATGCTCATTCATAGGGGTAGTCAACCTTTTTATACCTACAGCCCACTTTTGTATCTCTGTTAGTAGTAAAATTTTCTAACCGCCCACCAGTTCCACAGTCATGGTGATTTATAAAGTAGGGAAGTCAATTAAATTTAAAAAAGGAAAGTGCTTCAGTATCGGACAAAACCCCCACCGCCCTCCATGAAAGCTGGAATGCCCACTAGGGGGCAGTAGGGACCAGGTTGACTACCACTAGATTAGTTAGATGATAGATAGATAGATAGATAGATAGATAGATAGATAGATAGATAGATAGATAGGATAGATAAAATAAGATAGATAGATAGATAGATAGATAGATAGATAGATAGATAGATAGGAAAGAGAAAGATAGATAGATAGATAGATAGATAGATAGATAGATAGATAGATAGATAGATAGATAGATGAGAGAGAGAGAAAGATAATAAATTAGAAAGATAAAAGATAGATTAGAGCAGGGGTAGTCAACCTTTTTATACCTATCGCCCACTTTTGTATCTCTTGTCAGTAGTAAAATCTTCTAACCACCCACCGGTTCCACAGTCATGGCGATTTATAAAGTAGGGAAGTCAATTAAATTAAAACAAAGGAAAGTGCTTCAGTATCGGACAAAACCCTCCTACCGCCCACCATGAAAGCTAGAACGCCCACTAGGGGGCAGTAGGGACCAGGTTGACTACCACTGTTCTAGGGTTTCATTGTAGATGAGAATGTCATCAAAGCAGACTAGAACTCCTTTATATAGATGCTCATTCATAGGGGTAGTCAACCTTTTTATACCTACAGCCCACTTTTGTATCTCTGTTAGTAGTAACATTTTCTAACCGCCCACCGGTTCCACAGTCATGGTGGTTTATAAACTAGGGAAGTCAATTAAATTTAAAAAAAGGAAAGTGCTTCAGTTTCGGACAAAACCCCTACCGCCCACCATGAAAGCTGGAACGCCCACTAGAGGGCGGTAGGGACCAGGTTGACTACCACTGGACTAGACAGTTCTCAAAACTCCACAAAGGAGCTGAAATCCGACCAGTTTGGAGATCAGGTTGTGCAAAAAAAACCAACCCATGAGATAGTTCCCAACTCACAATGTTTACTCGGTGCTGACTAATTTCTCTCCCTGTGTTCATTCCCTAATAGTGGTTAGCTCGAAGTCGTCCGGAGGAGACGCATCACTCAGCATTGAGGAGACAAAGTGAGTGAATTAAATTAAATTGGGAAATTGGCATTCCACCCTGGTTTATACCTCTGGCATCCCTCTTGTAGAGAATCCTCTGCGAATGCCTGTGTCAGGGTTCCAAGTGACACCCCCCAACGAAAGAAGAATCCAAGGCTTGAGTTTTCTCAAAGTCCCATTTTATTAGAGACTAGCCGTTCCTGGCCACCCGTTGCTGTGGCCCAGTCTGGTTAAATGGCCAACCAATCTATGTGTAGATCTACACCTGCACACACAAACACGTACACACAACCACCATATAACCCCCTACCTACCTACCTACCTACCTACCTACCTACCTACCTACCTACCTACCTACCTACTCCCTTTCTCCCTTTCTCCCTCTGCCTACATAGCTACCTACTGTATTTCTCCCTCTCTATCCCTCTACCTACCTACCTACCACATTTCTCCTTTCCTCTCTCCCTATAGCTGTCTACCTACCTACCTTCTGTATTTCTCCACCTACCTACCTACCTACCGCATTTCTCCCTTCCTCTCTATCCCTTTAGCTGCCTACCTACCTACTATATTTCTCCCTCTCCCTCTCTATCCCTCTCCCTCCCTCCCTCCCTACCTACCTACCTACCTACCTACCTACCTACTCCCTTTCTCCCTCTCTCCCTCTGCCTACATAGCTACCTACTGTATTTCTCCCTCTCTATCCCTCTACCTACCTACCTACCACATTTCTCCTTTCCTCTCTCCCTATAGCTGTCTACCTACCTACCTTCTGTATTTCTCCACCTACCTACCTACCTACCGCATTTCTCCCTCCCTCTCTATCCCTTTAGCTGCCTACCTACCTACTATATTTCTCCCTCTCCCTCTCTATCCCTCTACCTACCTACCTACCTACCTACCTACCTACCTACCTACCTACCTACCTACCACATTTCTCCTTTCCTCTCTCCCTATAGCTGTCTACCTACCTACCTTCTGTATTTCTCCACCTACCTACCTACCTACCGCATTTCTCCCTCCCTCTCTCTATCCCTTTAGCTGCCTACCTACCTACTATATTTCTCCCTCTCCCTCTCTATCCCTCTCCCTCCCTACCTACCGCATTTCTCCCTCCCTCTCTCTATCCCTATAGCTGCCTACCTACCTACCTTCTGTATTTCTCCACCTATCTCCACCTACCTACCCACCTACCTACCGCATTTCTCCCTCTCTATCTCTCTACCTACCTACCTAGCTACCTACCGCATTTCTCCCTCCCTCTCTCTATCCCTATAGCTGCCTACCTACCTACCTTCTGTATTTCTCCACCTCCCTCCCTCCCTCCCTCCCTACTGCATTTCTTCCTCCCTCTCTCTATCCTTATAGCTGCCTACCTACCTTCTGTATTTCTCCACCTACCTACCTACCGCATTTCTCCCTCCCTCCCTCTATCCCTATAGCTACCTACCTACCTACCTACTGTATTTCTCCCTCTCCCTCTCTATCCCTATAGCTGCCTACATACCTACCTTCTGTATTTCTCCACCTCCCTACCTCCCTCCCTACCTACTGCATTTCTCCCTCCCTCTCTCTATCCTTATAGCTGCCTACCTACCTTCTGTATTTCTCCACCTACCTACCTACCGCATTTCTCCCTCTCCCTCTCTATTCCTATAGCTACCTACCTACCTACCGCCTGCATGTCTCCCTCCCTCTATCCCTATAGCTGCCTACCTACCTACCTACTGTATTTCTCCTTGAATCTTATGGACAGAGTATTTTATACCCTAACCTGTGGCCCACTGCTCTCTCTTCATCCATCTACCTACCGTTTTTACAATCTTTTACATTTCTGTTGCATGTGCCTGGCACAGGTGTGACATCTGCACAATATATATATATATCTGGTGCTGTACTCGAAGGGAACATTGTGTGAAAATTTGGAAGCGATTTGTGCGGTTTTGAACAAAGTCTTGTTACCTTTTTATTTATTGGTTGAGATTTAGATGAGAGAGAGAGAGAGAGAGAGAGAGAGAGAGAGAGAGATCCTATTGGCACAACCTGAATCCGAAAGCTTCCAGGTTTTCCCCACCCAAAAGAAAATCCAAGCACCCACCAGCACCCACATGTCCATCACATGGTCCAATCAGGCTCCGTTCCCAACTGGAGATGTTCCCCAGTCACCCACCCTCCAGGTGCAGGGCAGAATGTCCTTGACTCTGGGAGAAAAAAAGGAATGTCGTTACGATTATATATCTTTCCCATACAAACTCCACCAACACCATCACCACCAGTTTCTCACAACACTAAATGTGGCAGGCCTGAAGATCTAGTGCCCCAGGTGGCTTCCAGGCTGGCAGGAAATCCCCGTGGGGCTTCAGGAACGGGTCGGTCTGGGGTGCAGCTGGTGGGGATGGGAGGTGAGCCGAGGTTGCTTATCTGTGCTCGGGAAAAGCCGCTGCGGTGCCATGAATGAAACATTTTCAAGAAAACCGGGAGCACCAGGGACCCCCCCACAGAGATTCTGTTTTCTGGTTCAACCACGGTTGAACAACAATTAACATGCGAGATGCTCCCATATATCACCTCTCCTGCGCGAGCTGCACTGGCTTCCTGTGGCCTTTCGGGTGCGCTTCAAGGTTCTGACAACCATCTTTAAAGCGCTCCATGGCTCGGGGCCTAGTTATATGCGAGACCGTCTCCTGCCCCATACATCCCTTCGGCCGATCCGCTCCCACAGAGAGGGCCTTCTCAGGGTGCCGTCGGCCAGGCAATGCCGTCTGGCGACACCCAGGGGAAGAGCCTTCTCTGTGGCGGGCCCTGCCCTGTGGAACGACCTACCCCCTGAACTCTCTACCATCTCGGATCTCCGCCTCTTCCGCCAGTGTCTAAAGACACATCTTTTTCAGCAAGCCGGCCTAGCCTAACCTGCCGCTGGGGCTATTTTAGATAGTTTTAATTGGGGTTTTTAATTTGGTTTTAGCATAGGATTGTTTAATTTAATATGCTTTTAAATTTTGTATATTTTGTTTTATATGTCTTTAAATTCCTGTGCGCCGCCCTGGGTCCCTCGTGGAGAAGGGCGGGATATAAATCGAATTAAAATAAATAAATAAATAAATTCATTTTTTTTGTTGCTTTTTCCCTCTCTTTCCCCATAGTAAACTTCGAGCTAAACTTGGCTTGAAGCCTCTGGAGATCCACACAATCAAGAAAGGTAGGTTGGCTTCCCGTCTTCTGTCTTTGTGTCACGCTTCGTTTCTCATCTTCTTACCTTCTTCAGGCCTCTGGGACAAATCCTGTGTTATTTCATCTGATGGAGAATCACTGGGTTTTTTTTTACTGTGTAGTACCGTTTCCCCCCCAAAAGTAAGACGGGGTCTTATTTTCTTTTCACCCCCTGAAACAAGCGCTTGGCGTTATTTTTGGGAAGGTCTGATTATTTTTGAGGTCCAGCTAGGCGGCAGGTGTGGAAGAGAGAGGGGAAGGGAGGGAGAGAGAGAGGGCGGGAAAGAGGGAGAGAGAAGGGGAAAGAGGAGGGAGAGAGAGAGAAAGAGAGGGAGAAGGAAAGATGGAAAGGGAGATAAGGAGAGGGAGGGAGGAAAGGGAGATAGGAAGAGGGATGGAAAGAGAGAGGGAGGGAGAGGGAGTGATGGAGAGAGGGAGGGGAAGGGGAAGAGAGGGATGGATGGATAGAGAAAAAGGGAGAGGGAGGGGAAGAGGAAGTGTTAGCTACTCTGGGTTTCAGAACCAGTGTTACAACTCTGGTCCCTTAACCAGTGTTAGGAAAATAAATGTGGAATAGTGTAATTCACCGGACAGAGATACGTTGCTTAAACCACAAACAAACTCTAAAACAGTGATAGTAAGAAAATAAATAGTCTTTCCTTTGTAGCAATTAAAATGCTTCTTCCGACTAACTTCTCAAACAATAATAACAGTCCTTCACCAAACAGAGTTATCTTACAGTGATGCAAAACAAATCCTCCTCCTCCTTCAATATTCAGTTTCAGCTTCTCAGACGGCAAACAGTAAGAACAGGAATGGAATCGAAAAGGGGAACGGACTGTGATTCTGAGCTTCCTTTATGGCAGAGCTGAGAAGCACAGCCAATCAGAATTCAAACACAGTTCTTAAAGCTACATAACTCCTGAAGAACATAGGCTCATATAGATTGTCAACCCAATCTAAGGCTGAATATCCTAACAGGAAGGGGAAGAGAGGGAGAGAAAAGGATGGAAAGGGAGATAGGGATAGGGAGGGGTGGAAAGAGAGAGGCAGGGAAAGGGAGAGAGGGAGGGAGGGATGGAAAGAGAAATGATATTACAAAAGTTTTTCATGTTTATTGTTGCTAAACGTCATATTTCAAAAGCAGGGAGAAAAATGAAAGGGCCTAAAAGTGCATTTATCACATTTTCCTTAGAACAATTAGCCGGACTCTGCCTTCTCGATCATTATTCTAGGTAGCAAAACCTCCTTATTCAGGCTAAACCGCCGTGTTGGCACCTTGCGATCAATCCGTGGGTTCTCGGGTGGCAGTTTGGGCCCTCGGTCTCTCCCAAAGGTTCTCCATCCCTGATCTAAGCTGCTTCGGCCCAGGGCCAAAGTCTGGCTCTCCCTTATTGTCTTCTCCTCCCCCTTGCAGAGACTGGCAGCAAAGAGGACCCAGTGGCCGCGGAGGTCATCAACCC
Source organism: Rhabdophis nuchalis (assembly GCA_039707465.1). Lineage (NCBI taxonomy): Eukaryota > Metazoa > Chordata > Lepidosauria > Squamata > Natricidae > Rhabdophis > Rhabdophis nuchalis. The sequence goes on along the minus strand of CM077662.1, from coordinate 11,424,759 downwards.
CATCGCCCTCAGGCAGCGGGAGGAGATCCGTGAGAAACTCGCAGCCGCCAAGGAGAAGCGCCTCTTAAACCAGAAACTCGGGTACCCTATTTGAAAACTGCTTCTATGTGACAGGCAGTCCTCGACTTCGCGACCGCAATTGAGCCCGCAGGTTAGGTTGGCTGAGCGAGACATGAGTTAAGCGGGTCTGGCCCATTTAACGACCTTCCTTGCCCCAGCTGCTAAGTGAATCCCTGCCGTTGTTAAGTTAGTCGCACGGTCGTTAAGGGAATCCAGCTTCCTCGTTGACTGCTGGTGGGAAGGTGGCAAGAGGGGAGTCAGCTGAGCCCAGGACACCGTCATAAAGATGAGTTAGTCACCAAGCAAGGTGGACTTTGACCCTGTGCCCTCAACAGTCGTAAGTCCCTTTTTTTGTAACACGGAACGGTCATTAAACAAACCTTTTTTATTAAAAAATACCCATTAATATTCCTTAATAATTAACTAAAAATATTTTGCCATTTATATCCAACCTCATAAACCAGGGATGTCCAAACTTGGGAACTTTAAGACTTGTGGACTTCAACTCCCAGAATTCCCCAGCCAGCATAGCTGGCTGGGGAATTCTGGGAGTTGAAGTCCACAAGTCTTAAAGTTCCCAAGTTTGGACATCCCTGTCATAAAAATACACTTATTCCCATACTTACATACCTACGTACATACATACATACATACATACATGCATGCCAGTGGTGGGTTTCAAATTTTTTAGAACCTACTCTGTAGATGTGGCCTATTTTGTGGGCGTGGCTTGGCAGTCATGTGACAGGGTGGGAGTGGCCACCTTTTAAAATGTGGTGAAACTCATTTAACAACGCTCTTGCTTAGCAACCAAAATTTTGGACTCAATTGTGATGATAATTTCTTTCTTTCTTTCTTTCTTTCTTTCTTTCTTTCTTTCTTTCTTTCTTTCTTTCTTTCTTTCTTTCTTTCTTTCCTTCTTTCTCTTTCTTTCTTCCTTCATTCCTTTCCATTGGGTCACTGGCAGTGGCGGGCCAGATTTACTTCCAGGTACGCCGGTGGAACCCCCTCTCACCTGTTCTCTAAATTTCACCAACCGGCTCTCGCGAGTAGGTGCGAGCCTGCAGAAACCCACCACTGATGCATGCATGCATAAATACGCATATATGTATATGTCATCTATTATTATTTCATTGCTCTTCTTATGACTTATTGTTTATTAACTAGTAATTCTTCAATAACAGGAATATTAATGGATATTGTTTAATTAAAAAGGGGGGCTAGAACTAATATAAATTGGTTCTTACGCAGAATACGTTTCCAGGGTAAAATACCAGGGGAGACTTTTTTGGAATAGACCATGGATGCCATTATGTGGTTATGGCTAAGTAAGACTTGTCTGAAGAAGAAGATAGACTAAATATGGAATATTAGAGGAGAACTTTTGGCATAATGATATTAAGACCTATAATGAATTTTTTTATTTAAAAAAATTATAAGCTGAGACTACTTATGGGCAATGATGGTTCTAGAAACGCACAAGAGTTATGGGTAACCAGGCGACACGTTTTCCAAAAGATACAGTGTAGAATGATGGGTTTTTTTTCCTTTTTGTATTTTTGTTTTGTTAAAAAAATTAGAAATTAGAACGACCACGGACCTCCACTCCTTCTGCGAAAAATTAAAGACCCATCTTTTCCATGAATTAGGCCTGGCCTAATTCATGCTCCTCGCCCCAGTCTGAAGTTTAAATTGTTTTAATCAGGTTTTAATGGGAAATAGTTTTATTGTTTTTTTACAAAATTTTAGTACAGGGTTAACTATTTAATTTGGTTTTAAATATGTATGTATTGTTATGTTTTAGATGTTCTTAATTTCCCGTACACCGCCCCGAGTCCCTTCGGGGAGAGGGGGCGGTTTAGAAATCCAATAAATTCTAATTCTAAAAAATATTTTTTTTTCAAAAAAACAAACAAACAAACCGTTGTAAGTCAGGGACTGCCTGTGTTTGGCTTAATATATGTGTCTCTTTGCCAGAATCTGCTTTCTTAAATTCCGCCTTCCCTGCTCAACCTCAGGGCTAGGATGAGAGCTTCCTGTAAGCGCCTGGTGTTTTTGTGTCTTTAGGAAAATCAAATCCCTGGGCGAAGATGACCCCTGGCTGGACGACACGGCGGCCTGGATTGAGAAAAGCCGGAAGCTGCAGCTGGAAAAAGAGATGGCGGAGAAGAGGGTCAGTGCTGGGGGGCCTTTTTAAGCCCTGAAGGTTTTCAAAGAAAAGGTTGGACTGCCTTGAGTTGGATTAGGAGACCTCCCAGGTCCCTTCCAGCCCTGGGACTCTATGATTCTACGGCAGGGGTGACCAACCGTGGGAGGTTTAGAGTTTAGAGATTATTGGTTTTTTATACCGCCCTACTCCCGAAGGACTCAGGCCGGTGTACAGCCAAAATAAAAACATATATATAAAAGTTAAAAAGAAAGCTTTTAAAAGACATAATTAAAATATTGGCCGAAACGTGGGGAAAAAACCAAACTAACCCTGATTAAAATAATAAAAAATTAAATTTAAAAATTTAAAAATCATGTTTTATGCCAGCTCGGCTTGTTGAAAGAGAAAGGTTTTGAGACCGCACTGGAACGTGCGTAAGTCAGGGATAGTTCTTAATTCCGGGGGGGGGGGGGATTCGTTCCAGAGGACAGGGGCTCCCACGGAGAAGGCTCTCCCCCTGGGTGTCGCCAGTCGACATTGTCTAGCCGACGGCACCATGAGGAGACCCTCTCTATGGGAGCGTAGGGGCCGGTGGGAGGCTCTCGGTGGCCGAAGGCAATCTCGGAGGTACCCAGGTCCTAAGCCATGGAGTGCTTGAAAGATGGTAACCAACACCTTGAATCGCACCCGGAAAACCGTGCGAGGCAATATTCCAAGGAGCGCAAATACCTGGGTTTAGAAGTTTCAAAATTATAACGTATATGCATAATTCATATATGCATAAAAGTGCATATGCATAATTCATATCCGGTACTTATTTTTGTAAGGGGTGCGAGAACATATCAGAAGCGTCCTAGGGGTACGGGGTATAGAAAAAGTGGTGGACCCCTGTTCTAAGGCAAGGCTGGGTCTCCCAACAGTGGCAACTGTAAGACTTGTGGGCATCAACCCCCAAAATTCCCCAGCCACCAATGCTTGTGGGCATCAACTTCTGGGCATCAACTCTCAAAATTCCCCAGCCAGCAACACTGGCTGGGGAGTTCTGGGAGTTGAAGTCCACAAGTGATGGCTGAGGAATTCTGGGAGTTGAAGTCCACAAGTGATGGCTGGGGAGTTCTGGGAGTTGAAGTCCACAAGTGATTCCTGGGGAATTTTGGAAGTTAAAGGTGTGGACAAGTGAAAACTTAACTAGATGCTTTGGCTGCGAGAACATTAGATCCGGCTTTGCTTCTACTGCAACCCTTTGGCTTTAGCACAGTTTAACTTTTGGCCAACCGTGGCTTCGAAAGTCTCTCTTTTCTAACTGACCACACTGGGACAGCTGACGACGTCTTGAGTGACAGGTGTCCCAGTCCTAATTGTGATCCTAAGTCAAGGATACTCTCTGTAGTGCCTTCCTCACGATGCTTAGAGCAGCCCCTCCCTGCCTCTCACGCTTTGCGCTCCTTCGTTCCTCAAACAGGCCAAACTCTTGGAGGAGATGGACCAGGAATTCGGCATCAGCAGCCTCGTGGAAGAGGAATTTGGCCAGAAGAAGAAGGTAAGAGGCCCGTTCTCAATTTACGGGTGGTCGCTTAACGACGGTTCAAAGTTACGATGGACCTCCCAAAAACGACTTGCACCCCTTCCTCAAAGGGACAACCGCCATACACACATACATGCCCTTCACACACACACCGCCTGTGTGTTGCGTGATAATATTTTGGCAAGGGGCTCACCTTTGCGTCTGATTGTAGCTTCTCGCGGTCCTCTGACTGCAGTTTGTGTCCTTTTCGCTTCATGACGCCGTGATCCACTTAATGACCACGGTGACACAATCGAGTCAGGTCAAGGGTGACCTGCTTAGAGACCACCACGACTTACAAGCAAAGTTCTGGACTGAATTTGGAGAGGATTGCCTTGACTTTCCAGTTGGCGCTTTCCTCTTTCACCTCCGGGAAGAAAATCCGCTCGGGGGATTTTTGGTTCTTGCTGTGAGAAATGAAGGACAACTTGGGTCGTTCCAGATACCCTTTAAACAGGAGGCCTCAGAATGACCTGTACAATCCACCTGTCAGACCCCCCTGACCCCTGTCTTGTCCCAACCCCCACCTCGCAGGGTTGTTGTGGGAAAAATAGGAAGGAGGGTTGGACATATTCACTACGTTGAGTCATTTGTGAAAATAATTAAGGTGGAATACAAGACACAAAGATTTTCCTGTGTGCCATCACTCTGCTGAACACCTAATTCCCGCAGCCTAAGGATATTTACTCATGTAGTAGGGCCTTATCGCTCTTATCCTTCTCACCTTTCCTAATACCACCTCCTATTGGTATCAATAAAAAAATTTTTTATTGGTTTTCAAAATACATATGGGAAAAAGGTATAGGGTAAATATAACATTTACCCAGTGAAAAAAGCAAACTCATTGCTAGGGATCATCAGGAAGGGTATAGAAAATAAGTCAGCAAGTGTCATTTTGCCTCTTTATAAATCTATGGTGAGGCCCCATCTGGAGTATTGTGTATAGTTCTGGTCACCATACCTTCAGAAGGATATTATGGAGATGGAAAAGGTGCAGAGGAGGGCAACCAGAAGGATGAGGGGGCTGGAACCCCTTCCTTACCATCTGAGGCTGCAACGGCTGGGCCTCTTCACTCTAGAACGACGGCGCCTGAGAGGTGACCTGATTGACGTCTATCAAATCATGCACGGTGTGGACAAAGTCGAAAAGGAAAAACCGTTTTCCCTATCGCACAACACTAGAACTAGGGGGCCCTCCATGAAACTTTTGATAGCTAGACCTCAAACAAATAAGAGGAAGGACTTTTTCACCCAGAGGATCCCTGGTCTATGGAACTCCCTGCCAGAAGAAATGGTGACAGCTGTCAGCCTCGACACCTTTAAGAAAGGATGAGAGGAGTTCATTGAGAACAAGGGTATCCATGGCTATCATGAGGGACGCCTAAGGACACCCTCCGGGTTGGAGAGATAGGCAGGAGATCTCTCAATGCCATTTGCAGGGAATCATAGGCAGGTGAAGACATCTGCTTGGGAAGACCCTGAAGCCAATGGGAAGCCACTGTGGGAGACAGAAGGCTGGACTGGATGGGCTGTGGCCTCTTCCAGCAAGGCTATTCTTATGTTCTTATGTTTGGTAGCTCCCATGCCGTTGGTGGTGGCCCTCCCAAAAAACTTCATAAATTTACAATTTTAAAAATAAAGGATAGGCATATATAAAGATTACATTGTGCAGTCCATGCATTCAATCATCTTTTTCTTTGGCATTGTATCTTGTATCGACAATTACAATAGAATTTCAAATAAAATCATTTTTTAGATCTAAGTCTTTTCACTATTGACTCTTCTTCCCCGTCACCGGGCGGGGCGGTCGCTCCCCTTGTTCCCCCATCTTGGTCCCCTAGAAGGGAAGAATGTTTTTTAATAAATGCCTCCGCCTCGCTTAATGTTTTGATTCTTACTCTGCCCCCCTCCCAGAAGATCAGCATTCCCTCTGGCAATAACCACTTGAACCAAATTCCTTTTTTGTATAATTTCTTAGACAAGAAGGAATACTTCCTTCTTATTTCTCTAATTTTTTCGGAATTTGTTTCAAAATGATTATTTCTTTATCTTGGTACTTTAAAATTCCATCCCGTTGGGCCCTCAATATCTCATCCCTTGGGGATCTCCTAAGAAATTTAACATGAACTTCTCTTGGTACATTATGCATACGCTGAATTAATTCTATAAACCAGGTCCATATCCCACCAGAGTTGTTCTTTATCTCTTTTAAGGTATCTCCTATTGGTATCTTGTGATCGATTACTTCGTTGTTGTATGTACACTAGATTTTATGCACCATAGACCAATTCCTTGTCTGTCCAATCACACTTCGCCAACAAAGAGTATTCATGCGTAACAATAAATTAAAAAGCAAATTCTTCCTCCTGAAAGACGCAACGTTTGAGGGTGTCTTTTCGGCAGCTCCTTGATTTGCCACCGCTGTGTCTCGTCTTCCCAAAGCTGGAGATTTCCTTCCATGCCTCCCCTGCCTCTTCTGATGCCTGTTTCTGCTCTCTGCCTCCCAACAGGTGGGCTACAGTGCCCAGGACCTCAAAGGCCTGACTGTGGAGCACACCATCGATTCATTCCAGGAAGGAAAGACAGTCATCTTGACCCTCAAAGACAAAGGTAGGAACTGTTGTGGCAGCAGATTCGGACAGTGAGGAGGTTGGGGAGGAACCTGGGCCAGTCCTGGAGTCTGGGGAAGGGTCTGAGGAGGGCTCTGTGTCAGAGGCAGAGAGGGGGCCAGGGCCGTCTGACAGTTACCAGCTGCCTTCAGAGTCAGACATCAGGGAGGCAGAAGAGCAGCTGGAGCCTGTTGCCAGTGTGTGCATGCGCAGAGTGGCCAGACGAAGGGAACAGCTAAGGAACAAGGGTGGACTTGGGAGGAAGGCCACAGGTGGACGATGAAGGGCCCCTCCCAGAGGGAATAAACAGGAGCAAAAGGGGAGTGGAGTTTGCAGGACTCCACAATTAGTTCGTATTATTAATGTGTTGTCTATCTGTCAACTCTCTGTGTTGACATTCCATGCAGAGCATTGTCGGCAGAGCCGGATATCAGATTACAGTAGCTGGGTTGAGCTGGATGAAGCTATTGGGTAACGTGATTTATGATACAGACTGAAGGGATCAAAGGAACGCAGGCAAAGTTTAGAAGCAGAAAAAGAAAGCAAAAAAAGACGGCTGTGAATAAGAAATGCCTCATGAAGCTGTTAATAAATCACTGTTTTTTGTATTACAATATCCGGTCGCTTATTACGAATCGGGCATCGTTAGGGTACTTTACACTATCTGAGTTTGTGCCTCATAGAGAATCTTGCCAAGTATTTCATTGTACAGCGTTGCAATTAGAAGCTATCAGCCTGGCAATTATCCAAGGCCTGATGAGGTCTGTGGTTGCAATTCACCTTTGAAAGATGGGACTTTGCTGGATGGAAATGTGAGGAAATCACATTAGCCAATAAAAAGGGTTTTTTGGGGGGGGAACAAGGAGTCTGTTTCGTGAATTGGTGAAGCCTAGATCAGAACAGGAACCGAACCGGTGTCACCTTCCCCTCAGAGCCCCCCACTCCAGAGCTGGCCCTGCGGGTGTGGCACCTGGTTTTGGGTGCCAGTTCCTGGGGAGGGGGAGCAGCGTTCTCCCACAGTTCTCCCGCTGACCCCTGGTTTCCCTTCCTCTAGGTGTCCTGGAGGAGGAAGGGGGCGATGTGCTGGTGAACGTCAACATGGTGGACAAGGAGAAGGCCAAGAAGAACGTGGAGCTGAAGAAGAAGAAGCCGGAGTACAAGCCCTACGAAGAAGAGGAGAGCGTGGACGACATGGTGGTGGTAAGTCTCTCGCCGTCCTCTTCCCGGGGTCCCCAGCAGCTCCCACCAATGGGAAGGTGTAGAGCAGAGTTTCTACAACCTTCACCGCTTTAATACAGGTGGACTTCAACTCCCAGAATTCCCCGGGCAGACAGATGATAGACTCTTCCATAAAGGGGGTGCCACAGCAGAGAAGGCATGCCTTCTGCCATTGGCCACAAAGCAGTACCCCTTAGACATATACCGCTTCACAGTGCTTTGCAGTCCTCTCTAAGCGGTTTACTTAGGACCCTCTCTGGGTCCTAATGACCCCCCTCTCTTTTTACAGCCCTCTCTAAGCTGTTGCCCCCCAACAATCTGGGTCCTCATTTTACCAACTTTGGAAGGACGGAAGGCTGAGTCAGGATCGAACAGCTGGCAATGGGCAGAGTTTCCTTGCAATTCTGTGTTCTAGGCATTCCAGGCAGGCAAGGAAGGAAAATAGCAATAGTGCTTAGACTTATATACCGCTTCACAGAGCTTTTACAGCCCTCTCTAAGCGGTTTACAGAGTCAGCCTTTTGCCCTCAACAATCTGGGTCCTCATTTGACCCACCTGGGAAGGACGGAAGGCTGAGTCAACCTTTAGGAGGAAGGAAGGAGGGAAGGAAGGAAGGAAGGAAGGAAGGAAGGAAGGAAGGAAGCAATAGCACTTAGATTTATATCACGCTTTACAGTGCTTTCCAGCCCTCTAAGCAGAGTCAGCCTCTTGCCCCCCAACAATCTGGGTCCTCATTTGACCCACCTCGGAGGGACGGAAGGCTGAGCCAAACCTGAACTGATCAGGGTCAAGTCCTGGCAGCGAGCCATGCGTCATCCCTGCCTCTAACATGCATTCTAACTGGGGCTCAAACGTAAGCCCATCAGAGAGGGAACCCACAGCCAGATCCGATGGGACAGTTCACTGCTGCGTGCAACATGGCTTGTTTCATTTGGGGGTGAACCCAGCCTTTGGGGTTTGCCGATTGTGGTTTCTGGCCTGATCTGCTTTGTGAGCCCAGCCGAGGCCCTGCGTGTCCAGCCGAGCTGCTGGCTCCCTTCAGCCCCATATCCCCCCCCCCCTTCCCCAATAAGTCACCCTCGCTTTCTCCCCCTCAGTTCAAGCACAAGGGCGTCCTCTCCAAGTACGACGAAGAGATCGAAGGGGAGAGGAAGAAGTCCTTCAAGCTGGATGCGGTGGGCATGGCGGACGGCTCCCGAGAACGGGAGCTGCAGAGCATCCGAGACAGCCTGCAGAGCCGCGCCCAGTCCCTGGACCTGCCCAGCCTCCACCTGGCCTCGGAGTACTTCACCCCAGAAGAGATGGTAGGGTGGCTGAGAGTGCCCCCCACGGGGTTGGGGGAGGCAGGCCCCGCAGGCTGACCGCCGGAGGAAAAGGGTGGCCCAGCCCGGATGGGGTTCTCCAGGCGGCCTGGGTTCCCGACCTTGGAGGGGCTGGGAAGCGGGCCGTTTGGGTAGCGGGGGAGCTCAGTCCAAGGGGCCCCTCCTCCCCCCGCCGGACTCTTAGCCTGCCTCCCTCCCGCCTCCCCTGCAGACCACTTTCAAGAAGACGAGGCGGCGGGTGAAGAAGATACGCAAGAAGGAGAAGCCGGTCAAGCCCGAGGACCTGCTGACCTTCGGCATCGAGAGCAACGAGCGGGATTTCGGGTCCAGGTGAGGGCCAGTCCCATGGCTGCCTGGGGATGGGGAGGGGAGTAGGGGGTAGAGCAGGGCTGTCAACTTCAATTTCTGTTCTGACCGAGGCTTCCCGAGAGCCTGAAGCCAACTCCTGGCCCCGACTAAAACCCCTTTTATTCATTGACTGTGAATTCCGCTCCTTCCCCTCCAGCAAAGTCTTTCGAGGGAGGATTTACGGTCACAGACCTTATCTGGCTTGGAGAGCTGCCAGGCCGACCTCTGCAGAACTTGGCCAGGAGTCTCGGAGAGTCACGAACCAATGAAGCGAACTCCTGCAAACTCCACTCCCCTGTCGCTCCTCTTTTATTCCCTCTGGGAGGGGCCATTCACCGTCCACCTGTGGCCTTATTCCCAAGTCGACCCCTGTTCCTTAGCTGTTCCCTTCGTCTGGCCACTCTGCGCATGCGCACCCTGGGAACAGGCTCCAGCTGTTCCTCTGCCTCACCGATGTCTGACTCCGAAGGCAGCTGATAACTGTCGGACGGCCCTGGCCCCCTCTCTGCCTCCGACACAGAGCCCTCCTCAGAGCCTTCCCCAGACTCCAGGACTGGCCCAGGTTCCTCCCCAACCTCCTCACTGTCTGAATCTCCACTGGTTGGTGTTGGGCCACAACAATTTCATTGAGGGCCACATCAGGGCTGCGGCTGACCTGGGGGGGGCATGGCTGACTGGGTGTGTGGGTATGGCCAGCTTAACACCACTCCCCAAATTGCTGGCATGTTTCCTCTTCGCACTGGGCAGACCGGGCTGAAGCGACACAGGCCAGCCCCTGACATTTTCCAGGACAGTCCCGTGGGCCGGAATCTGACCACATCGTGGGCCGTGGGGCCATCCTGGAAATGCAGCCCACAGACTTTTGAGTGCGACCCCCCTGATTTAGAGGAGCAGCCCCAGGCAGGGTCTGCTGCTTTGAAACCCTGTCTTGGGAATTCACCCAAGTTTGCACAATTGGACCCTAAAATAATCTCCATTCCACTAAACAGGTCAAACTTAGGGCAGCGGCCGAATCCTTCACTGCCCAGTGAAGTCTATGTGGATGCAGCCATGCCCTCCCACGCCTGCTGTAGTGTTCCTTCGGGCCAGAAAACTGGCAGAGGGCAACAGTGTGTCTCTGGGCCTTTCTCTCCCTCCCGTGCCCGGGAACGCTTGAGTTAGGTTCGCACAAATTTCTGAGCCAATGTGGGTCCCAATTAAGGTGTTAACGGTGTGAAGGCCTTCACCCAGGTCAGCCTCATCTTGATCCCGGGTGGGAAGCTTCTTCGGCCCCTTCTTCTCAGGCCTGACCCACTTTGTCCAGAGGGATAGAATCAAGATCACGCGAAGGGTTAATACCACTTTATAAGGCCTTGGGAAGGCCACACTTGAAATATCTGCATTCAGTTTTGGTCACCACGATGGAGAAAAGACGTGGAGACTCTGGAAAGAGTGCAGAGAAGAGCAACAAAGAGGATTTAGGGGACTGGAGGCTCAAACATATGAAGAACAGTTGCAGGAACTGGGTAGGTCTAGTTTAATAAAAAGAAGGACTAAGGGAGACAGTGTTCCAATATCTCAGAGTGTGCCACAAAGAAGAGGGAGTCAAACTATTCTCCAAGGCACCTGGGGGCAGAACAAGAAGCAATGGGTGGAAACTAATCAAGGAGAGAAGCAACTTAGAAGTGAGGAGAAATTTCCTGACAGTGAGAACAATTAACCAGTGGAACAGAAGTTGCCTCCAGAAGTTGTGAATGCCCCAACACTGGAAGTCTTCAAGAAGATGTTGGATAGCCATTTGTCTGAAAGGGTATAGGGCAGTGATGGCTAACCTTTTTTGGCTCACGTGCCAAAAGCGGGGGGAGCGCAGGAGGGTCGTGCGTTGGCGTGCCACACCCATAATTCTATGTGCCCGACCCCCTACTTTTTGCATGCTTTTGTCGCCCTCCAGAGGCTTTCTAGGAGCCTGGGGAGGGTGAAAACAGCCTCCCCCCCACCTCCAGAGGCTTCGGGAGCTTCCCTGAAGCCTCCAGAGGGTGAAAAACTGCCTCAAAAGAAGGCCTAAATCAACTGGTCAGGGCACACATGCTGACAGGGCAATGCCTCGGTGCCCTAAGAAATGGTTCCGTGTGCCATCTGTGGCACCCGTGCTATAGGTTCGCCATCACTGGTATAGGGCTTCCTGCCTAGGCAGGGAGTTGGATTAGATGACCTCCAAGGTCCCTTCCAACTCTGCTATTGTATTGTATTGTATTGTATTGTATTGTATTGTATTGTCCTGCCTCCCTAGGACCCGGGGCCGAGGTAAACGGCGGGCGCCTGTGAAAGAGGAAGAGGAGGAGGAGGAGGAGGAAGAAGAAGAGGAAGGGTCCCTCCACACCAGCAGAAATGGAGCCAGGGAGCAGCTGATCCAGTCAGATGACATCCGGGTAGAAAAAATGGAGATCAGCAGTGAGGATGGTGGGTATCGCTGCAATTAATCAATTAATTTATTTTATTATTTTATTAAATTTATACCCCGCCCTTCTCCTACAAAAGGACCCAGGGCGGCGCACAGGTAAATTAAAACACAACGTACATAAATAGATCGATTATTACAATCCAATTAAATTAAATTACCCCGTGCTAAAACATTTTAAAATTCTCTAATTAAAATTTATAACTAAAAAGTCCAGATCGGGTGATTATTCTAGGCCGGCTTGTTGGAATAAATGCGTTTTCAGACGCCGGCGGAAAAGGCGGAGGTCTGTGGTGGTATGGAGTTCAGGGGGCAGGTCGTTCCAGAGGGTTGGGCCCGCCACAGAGAAGGCCCTTCCCCTGGGTGTCGCCAACCGGTATTGCCCGGCCGACAGCACCCAGAGAAGGCCCTCTCTATGGGAGCGGATCGGTCGGAGGGATGTATGGGGCAGGATACGGTCTCGCATGTAACTAGGCCCCGAGCCATGGAGCGCTTTAAAGATGGTCATTAACACCTTGAAGCGCACCTGAAAGGCCACAGGTAGCCAGTGCAGTTCGCTCAGGAGAGGTGCTACGTGGGACTGCCTTGTGGCTCCCTTGACCACCCGCATGGCTGCACTCTGGACTAGCTGTAACCTCCGAGTGCACCTCAAGGGGAGCCCCATGTAGAGAGCATTACAATAGTCCAGCCTAGAGGTCACGAGTGCTTGAGTGATTGTGCGGAGGGCAGCCCTATCCAGTAAGGGGCGCAATTGGCGAACCAAGCATACCTTGTAAAACGCCCCCCTGGCCACGGCTGCCACATGGTCCTCCATGGACAGCCGGGAATCCAGGAGGACACCCAAATTGCGCGCCCTCTCCACGGGGGCCAATATTTCGCCACCAATGGCCAGTGTTGGACTTAACTGGCTGAACTGGGGTGCCGGAAACCACAGCCACTCGGTCTTGGCAGGGTTGAGCTTGAGTTTATTACTACCCATCCAGACCCGTACAGCCTCCAAACACCGGGACATCACCTCAACGGCATCTTTGGGGTGGTTTGGGGTGGATATGTACAGCTGGGTGTCGTCAGCGTACAGATGGTATTCTACCCCAAAACCACGGATGATCTCGCCCAGCAGCTTCATATAGGTGTTGAACAGGAGGGGCGAGAGGATCGATCCCTGAGGAACCCCGCATATCAGGGGTCTCGGGGCCGACCTCTGCCTTCCTGCCAACATACATTGCGACCGACCAGAGAGGTAGGATGAGAACCACCGTAACACAGTGCCTCCCAGCCCCAACCCCCCCAGTCGGTGCAATAGGATACCATGGTCGATGGTATCAAAAGCCGCTGAGGTCTAATAGGACCAGGATAGAGGAACATCCTCTATCCCGTGCCCTCCAGAGATCATCCACCAACGCGACCAATGCCGTCTCGGTGCTGTGACCGGGCCGGAAGCCGGACTGGTGCGGGTCTAGATAATCAATTTCCTCCAGGTGCCGAGGAAACTGTTGAGGCACCACACTCTCTACAACCTTCGCTAAAAAGTGAAGGTTGGAGACCGGACGGTAGTTATCCAATAATGCTGGGTCCAGGGAAGGCTTCTTGAGAAGGGGTCTCACCACCGCCTCTTTCAAGGCGGTAGGCAAATACCCCTCACTCAAGGAAGCGTTGACAATATCCTGGAGCCAGCCTCGCGCAACTTCCCAGGATGCCAATACAAGCCAGGAGGGACACGGGTCCAATAAACATGTGATGGCCTTGAGTCTCCTCGACAACCTGTCCATATCCTCGGTAGTAACAAAGTCAAACTCCTCCCAAGATGTCAACTCAAGACCCGCATCGGACAATCTGACTGGGCTAGTTTCAGTGAAGGGCAACTCGCTCCGGATCCGAACGATTTTATCCTGCAGGTATACACCAAATTCCTCTGCTCTACCCTGCAGCGGGGCTTCCCGCGGCCTCTGTTGAAGGAGGGAGCAGGTTACCCCAAACAGGGCAGCAGGGCGGTTCTCTGCGGATGCTATAAGAGTGGCACAATACTCACGTTTGGCCACTCTAATCGCCACCAAGTAAGTCCTAATATAGGCTCTCACTAGTCTTCGGTCGGATTCGGACCGAGAGGATCTCCACCTACTCTCTAGGCGTCTCTTGCGGCGTTTCATCTCCCTCAGCTTCTCAGAAAACCAAGGGGCCTGGGAGATTCGGCGCCGCGTGAGAGGCCGCAAGGGCGCGACTCGGTCCAAGGCCCCCGTGGCCGCACTATACCATGCGGCCACTAGGTCCTCAGTCGAGTCGCGGGGCAGGGACACAGGCACTGGCCCAAGCTCCCTCTGGAACCTTTCCGGGTCCATCAGGCGCCTGGGGCGGAACCATCTTGAGCTTGGGAAAATGCATTAAAATGCTTGGGGAACCAAGATGGGGCCTGGCGTGGATTGCATCTGGATGTAAGAGCCGTGGTGGCACAGAGCTCAGAATGCAAGATTGCAGGCTGACTCTGGCCACTGCCAGGAGTTCGATCCTGACCAGCTCAAGGTTGACTCAGCCTCCCGTCCTTCCGAGGTGGGCGAAATGAGGACCCCGATTATTGGGGGCAAAAGGCTGACTCTGTAAACCGCTTAGAGAGGGCTGGAAAGCATTATGAAGCGGTATATAAGTAAGTACTATTACTATCTTCCTTCCTTCCTTCTTCCTAAAGGTTGACTCAGCCTTCCAAGGTGGGTCAAATGAGGACCCAGATTGTTGGGGGCTGACTCTGTAAACTGCTTAGCGAGGATTGGAAAGCACTGTGAAGTGGTATATAAGTCTAAGTGCTATTACTATCTTCCTCCTTCCTTCCTTCCTTCCTTCGTTCCTTCGTTCCTTCCTTCCTTCCTAAAGGTGGACTCAGCCTTCCATCCTTGCCAGGTGGGTCAAATGAGGACCCAGATTATTGGGGGCAAGAGGCTGACTCTGTAAACCGCTTAGAGAGGGCTGTAAAAGCACTGTGAAGCGATATATAAGTCCTATATAAGTATATAAGTACTATTAGTATCTTCCTCCTTCCTTCCTTCTTCCTAAAGGTAGACTCAGCCTTCCGTCCTTCCAAGGTGGGTCAAATGAGGACCCAGATTGTTGGGGGCAAGAGGCTGACTCTAAACCGCTTAGAGAGGGTTGTAAAAGCATTGTGAAGCGGGATATAAATCTATGGGCTCTTGCGCGTGATGATTGATGTGGGTGAAAAGGAAGGGGGCACTGAGCAGTTTCCTATTTCTGCTAGAAGACAATCTCAGTAGCTCAGGGTTAAACTGTGGCTGGTGATCCCGGAGGTCGCTTGTCATTTCCAACTAGGTAACATCATCAGACCAGAAATGTCCCCACCTAGATAAGCAGGGATTAACACCAGAGAAACAGGCAGAAAACAGTACCCTAAACAAGGAACCACCAAGGAGAAAACCACACACAATACTGGTGGGGCAAGCTACTATATATTAATCAGGCCCCGTTGCAACCGACACACTGTGACGGGGCTGGGTCTCCACCACGCGCACTGTGCACGCATGCGCACCCGCCGCCGCGATGCTCCAGGTGCTCGGCGGAGCGTCGTTCAGGCACCATACACTGCGTGCGCAAATGGCCCAGTTGGGTCAAATAGAGGTAAGGAACGCGGGCGGACAGGTGGACCCGCCGAAGCACCATTCCAGGATGTTACCTGCTGCTCCCAGCAAGCACCGGTATGCTCGTACCAGTTCGTACTGGCTGTAACCCACTACGGATATAAATGGACAAACTCAATACTCACTCACTCTGATGGTGTTACCTACCATATTTTTCGGAGTATAAGACGCACCTTCCCCCCTGAAAATCTGGTTGTGTCTTATATACTGAATACAGCATTTTTGGCCTCCCGAAACCCCGCCTCTTTGCAAAAATGGATCTGCAGAGGGTTTGAGAGGCTTGTAGAGTGTTCCTGGGGGCTGGAGAGGGCAAAAACGAGCGACAAATGGGCCGGTTTTTTTGCTCATTTTTGCCCCCAGGAGCACTCTACAAGCCTCCCAAAGCCTATGCATGCCCTGGTTTTTGCAAAAATGGGCCCGTTTTTTCAAAAAAAACAACAACCGGCCGTTTTTGTTCGTTTTTGCCTCCCCAGGCCCAGGAGCACTTTGCAGTCCTCCAAAACTCTATGCGTGGCCTGTTTTGCACAAAAAT
>CM077662.1:11243882-11403882 GCA_039707465.1 Rhabdophis nuchalis | reverse complement strand
ACCAGAGGGAGCTCCCTTGTGGAGGACCGTGGAGTCGTTACCATGGTAACTCCACTGTGCTGTCCAGTAGAAGCCATTTAACGGCTGTCCAGTAGAAGCCATTTTAAGGAACGACAGGCTGTATGTTAACAGAATACACTCCCCGAGGGCTTTTAGGGGTGTCTTACCCCCACAGTATTTTTCTCCAGAGAGTAAAGTCGTCTGTGTACCAAGTTTGGTTGCAATGGCTGAAGGCGTTCCAGAGTTATGCTGGAACACGCAGACGCACACACAGAGCCATTTTTTTTAGAATAGTTTTTTTATTTTTCCCATTTCAAAAACATTCATTAATATACATTCTTAGAAATGCTATTTAACATTGATCTATTCATCATTAATCTCTATACACATTCTTACATATGTACTGTATGATACAGTTTGGATCGCTTTCTTGCCACCCCGTGTCTCCATCTTATTTTGCAACAGCTTTACTCCTACCTCCTCAAGCTCCCTTCTCTGCCTTCTTCTTTCCTCCTCTCATTTCTCTTCTTTTCCTCCTCTCTTTCCTCTCTCCTTTTCTCCTCTCTTCTTTCTTAGCCTCTCTCCTACTCTTCATTCCCCACCCTTCCTTTCTCCACTTTACCCTTTTTTCCTTTCCCTCCTCCTCTCTCCTCTTTCCATTGTTGCCTTTGCTTGTTTATTTTCTCTGATGGGTTCTGGGGGTGGCGTTTCAGCAATCCAAACTTAATATATATTTTTCCCTTAAAATAAATTTCTATTGAACAATAATTCACATAAGGATTAAACAAAGACTGAGGAGTTTAATGCCTCCTCCAATTTTAGTCTAATTCATCCCAAGCTGACAGATCTTATACACATCTTACAGTCCTCTTATAAACCCCTAATTCTCCATATTTCTCCTACACTTCTAATAATAGCAGAGTTTATATATAGAGAAAATGTTATGCGCGCGCACGCATACACAGAGCCATTTTTATATACCGTATTTTTTGGAGTATAAGATGCACCAGAGTATAAGACACACCATGATTTCGAAGAGGCAATTTTTTTTAAAAAAAGTATTTGCACTCTGCAGACGTCCCAAAAACGGCCCATTTTTCGCGAAAACGAGCCCGTTTTTTGTTCAAAAAGAGGGGCATGCATAACACTTTGCAAGCCTCCCAAACCCTCTGCACGCCCATTTTTGCAAAGGGGATGGGGCTTCAGGAGGCCAAAGGTACTGTATTCAGTGTATAAGACAACCAGTTTTTTTCACCCTCTTTTTTTGAAGGGGAAAAAGGTGTGTCTTACGCTCCCCAAAAGTACGGTATACAGATTTGAAGCTATTTTATCAGTTATTATTTATATGTTATTATCTCTTTTATTATGTTCTACTTCTCCCTTTCATTGGCTGTGTACACTTGTTCTGTTCTGTGGTTACTTTTGTGTGTCTAACCACACTTGGCCAAATAACTAAATTGTTTAATTTGATTTTTATATATTTATGATGTATTTATGTTTGTATGTTTTTTAATTCCCCTGTGCACCGCCCTGAGTCCTTTTGGGGAGAGGGAGCGGTCTATAAATTAAATTTATTATTATTATTAAAACTTTAGTTTAGTTTAGTTTTATTTGATTTGTATACTGCCCTTCTCCCTTTCGGGACTCAGGGCGGTGTACAGCCACAGTAAAGTAGGCGATACAAAATCTAAAAGAATATATTAAAAAATATTAAATAAATTAGCCTACATATTTAAAATCCCATGCTAAAATTACTTTAAAATCCCTTTAAAACTATGACAGGCCGGCAGCGCAGAATAAATGCGTCTTCAGGGCCCAACGGAAGAGATGTAGGTCCGTGATCATCCGTAGGTCAGGGGGTAGGTCATTCCAGAGGGCAGGGGCTGCCACAGAGAAGGCTCTCCCCCTGGGGGTCGCCAGCCGGCATTGTCTGGCCAACGGCACCCTTAGGAGGCCCTCTTTGTGGGAGCGAACTGGTGGGTGGGAGGTATTTGGCAGCAGGAGGCGGTCTTGCAGGTAGCCAGGTCCCATGCCATGGAGCGCTTTAAAGATGGTCACTAGTACCTTGAAGTGCACCCGGAAAACCACAGGCAGCCAGTGCAGCTCGCGCAGGAGAGGTGTCACATGGGAGTTGATAGGACGGAGATGGTTCTCGCTGGACCAGGAGTAGTCCTCGACTTACAGCCCTTCATTTAGTGAACATTTAAAGTTGCAACAGCAATAAGTGAAGGGACTCACAACTGGTCCTCACACTTAGCTTGGATGCCGCATCGCCACAGTCTCATAGGATCAAAAATTCAGGTTCAGCTCGCCAACCGACAGCTATTTAGGATGGGTTGCAGCATATCACCTTTTGCAACCTTCCCAGCCAGCTTCCGACCAGCAAAGTCATTGGGGGAAGCCCGATTCGTTTAATGACCACATGCAGTGCCTGACTAACAACATGGCAAAGAAAGTTGTTGTAAGGAGTGCCTCTCCTTCTGCTTAAGAAAGGGAAGACTCTTGTAACGGAGTATTTCAAAAGGAAGCTTTTATTATTAGATAGAAGTAAAAACATCCACTTCAAAGCAACATCTGAATCCCCTTAGGCAAGGCAAGTAGAATTAAAGTCAAAATGCAGATTTTAGCCAATACACAAGTGTGAAGGTCGTTCCTTTGCCAACTGCCCTGAGAACCAAATAAGCATCCATTCCCATGGTTATCTTCCGTTGGGCGTTAAAGTGAAACATCCCACGTGGCCATCATAAACATTCCCCCAAAAGGTGATGGGATCTCAAGGCATTTCTTCGCCAGGAAACCAGTTGTAAAATATCAGTTGTCACAGACCCTCCTCATAAATCAACTCCAAGGCCCCCCTCCTCCAAATTGAACGGCAATATCACTTTTAGGGATCTGACAGTTGTAAAATCAGGAGTGCCTCCTTTAACCTCCTTTGGTTAGGAAGGGAAAGTTTCTTCCCAATTGTTACGGGAAGTTTCTTCCCAATTGTTAGGGAAAGTTTCTTCCCAATTGTTATCGTAAGTCGAGGACTCTTGTGTGTACAGAAATGGGAGGTGTATTATGTGAGGGGGAATGTGTTGCATCCAGCATCTGCTCCCTCCTTTGGCTCAGCCAATGGGATTGCCAGGGAAGGTGAGACCGCTGCCTGTTGTCCCACCCCCCCAGGGCCATCGATGATAAATACAGCCGCCGGGAGGAATATCGTGGATTCACTCAGGACTTCAAAGAGAAAGACGGCTACAAGCCGGACGTGAAGATCGAATACGTGGACGAGACGGGACGCAAACTCACCCCCAAGGAGGTACTGGGAATCCCCCCATCCCCACCCCCAGGGGCCTTTTCCAAAGGGGAGTGGGCTTAACACTTTCCCTTCCCCCCCAGGGCAGAACCTCTGCTGCTAGTGTTGTTGCTGTTATTCCAAACGCATCCACTCTTATTGTGAGAATCAGATTTTTAAGACTTCGTGGATGCCTCGTTAAAAGATCAAAATGGTTTTGTAAGGTTTGAGAATACGCTGAGACCCATAGAAGTTTGAGAAAACCTCCAAGGCACAATGAGCCAAACAATGAGACTTAAAGGGAGGCTGGAATAACAACCAGCATTTAAACTTTGATCAATGCTTAAAGACATGATGGTCAGTTGTTCCCAAGATACCCCAAGGATATGCAGGGGAGAACTGCTTCTCAGTGAAGGCTCATCTCCTCCTTACGCAGTTAGAGACATCTTAAAATAACATCCTGGCTTTGGCCATTTGGCCCCCTGTTGTGAAAGGCACAGATCAAAGGTGACATATGTTCTCAGGCCGAAAAGGGGGGGGGGGGATATATCAATGGATGTCAGCTTTATTGCTTCCTTCCAGGGATAAGTTCTATGCCCATAGATTGCAGATGGATAAGGGTTCAAATGGCAGAGATTGACATTTGCCAGATATCTTACAGACCCCAATAACAGGGCCCCAGGAAGTCAGTTCCAGGGAACAAGAAGAATTTACAGCATGTAATCTTATATTACAAATACAAGGCATAATTATGTGTGTTACAGAAAACAAAATGTTTCTATTAGTCAACAAGTTTGTCCTCTTCAGTTTGGAGCGGTCTGTTTTTCTATTTATCTGTTTATTATCTGATTTCTCTCTTGCCTTTATTACTTCACAACTAATTCAAGCTGCCCGACATACCTAACACTGCTTCCTCTGCCTGTTTTCCATACAAAACCAATCCACTTGATTGCCCTACAACTCACGTCCCCTGGTGATCGGCCCAAAGTCACCCAGTTAGCTTCCATGCCTAAGGCTGGACTACAACTCATGTCTCCTAGTAATTGGCCCAAAGTCATCCAGTTGGCTTTCATGTCTAAGGCAGGACTAGAACTCACCTCTCCTGGTGATCGGCCCAAAATCACCCGGTTGGCCCTTCATGCCTAAGGCTGGACTACAACTCATATCTCCTAGTAATTGGCCCAACGTCACCCAGTTGGCTTTCATGCCTAAGGCAAGACTACAACTCATATCTCCTAGTAATTGGCCCAAAGTCATCCAGTTGGCTTTCATGTCTAAGGCAGGACTAGAACTCACCGTCTCCTGGTGATCAGCCCAAAGTCACCCAGTTGGCTTTCATGCCTAAGGCAGGACTACAACTCATATCTCCTAGTAATTGGCCCAAAGTCATCCAGTTGGCTTTCATGTCTAAGGCAGGACTAGAACTCACCGTCTCCTGGTGATCAGCCCAAAGTCACCCAGTTGGCTTTCATGTCTAAGGCAGGACTACAACTCATATCTCCTAGTAATTGGCCCAAAGTCATCCAGTTGGCTTTCATGTCTAAGGCAGGACTAGAACTCACCATCTCCTGGTGATCGGCCCAAAGTCACCCAGTTGGCTTTCATGCCTAAGGCAGGACTACAACTCATGTCTCCTAGTAATTGGCCCAAAGTCATCCAGTTGGCTTTCATGTCTAAGGCAGGACTAGAACTCACCGTCTCCTGGTGATCGGCCCAAAGTCACCCAGTTGGCTTTCATGCCTAAGGCAGGACTACAACTCATGTCTCCTAGTAATTGGCCCAAAGTCATCCAGTTGGCTTTCATGTCTAAGGCAGGACTAGAACTCATCGTCTCCTGGTGATCAGCCCAAAGTCACCCAGTTGCTTTCATGTCTAAGGCAGGACTAGAACTCACGTCTCCTGGTTTCTAGCCCATTGCTTTTACCCTTAGACCAAAGTCATCACATCACTATCCAGACCAAAAGCCTTCTTCCTTTGCCTCAATGCCCATTGACGGGAAGGGGGGGGGGAGTCTATCTCCTTTCTAACTGGGTGTCTTTGTGTGCCAGGCCTTCCGCCAGCTGTCTCACCGCTTCCACGGCAAAGGTTCTGGGAAGATGAAGACGGAGCGGCGCATGAAGAAACTGGACGAGGAAGCGGTGAGTGACGGGGGTCGCGGGGGGAGAGGAGCAGGTGAAGTCTTTCTGTGGAGTAGCCGGTCTTATCCATCCCATTGTCCAGACAGACTCTCTCCCATTGAAGGGGGCTTTGGACAGAGTACCTCTTCTGACCCAGCGCCTCAAACACGACCAAGACTATGAAGTGAACTCAAAAGATTCCCACAATGCACCATTTTGCCCAATTAAAGGTTACAGACCCAGGAACGTAAATAGGATAAGGACCCATGTTTCTGTAAGGCCTCTGTTCTCCCCTCAAAAAAGCAAAACTCTTGAAATAGGCAGCATTTCAAAAGGAGCTTTTCTTGGGGGATAATGATAGCAAGAAAAAACAGGCAGGATCTGAAGTTCCCACTCAAAGCCATTAAGTTAAAAGTCGCAGAAACCCCTCCCTTCAGTGCGAAAGCAAGCCAGTCCACAGGTGGGAAGTTGTTGTGAGAACCTCCAGCTGGAAAGGGGGTAAGAAGCTGTTCTCAGGTGCCGCTTGCTCCTTCATCCAGAGCTGAGACAAAACAGATGGCCCCAGGCTCCTCCCTCCCCATTCGCAGGAAGGTACATCAAAGTTTAAGGAAAAACCAGAAACAGGAAAGATCATAACATGTCACCCAGGCCCTCCACCCACCAGAATGGGATCTATGAGGACATTGATCATTTCTCAGCTTTGGCAATTTTAAGACACATGGCCTCCAAGTCCCAGATGTCTGGGAGTCAAAATCCTCCCCTCTTAAAGCACACTGGCTGGAGGATTCTGGGAGTCAAAGTCCTCCCCTCTTAAAGCACACTGGCTGGAGGATTCTGGGAGTAGAAGTCCACCCAGGAGGCAGGGAATATCGGTTGCCATGCTCTCTCTCTCTCTGTTTTCCAGCTCTTGAAGAAGATGAGCTCCAGCGACACCCCGCTGGGGACGGTGGCTTTGCTGCAGGAGAAGCAGAAAGCCCAGAAGACGCCGTACATCGTGCTCAGTGGCAGCGGGAAGAGCATGAATGCGTAAGGAATGCGTGGGGAGCACATAGGAGGGGGCTGGTTTTGACAGCTGGGCACCAGCCCCTAAGAAAAGAAGCGATGGCCTTCTCTGAAGTCAAATCGCCAGATGGCTGGCTTGCCATTCGCTTTTGTTGGGAGTGAAGCAGAGAATTGTGGGGGAAAGACCATACCAGGTGGTGCTTATTCCTCCCTTAATACCTCCCCCACCACCACCTTTTTGCACGAAAAGGAATTTGACAGACATCTATCCCCTCAAGAAAGCAGAACTCTTGAAACAGACAGTATTTCAAAAGGAGCTTTTCTTGGGCGGTAATGATAGCAAGAAAAACAGGCAGGATCTGAAGTTCCCGCTCAAAACCATTAAGTTAAACGTTGCAGAAACCCCTCCCTTCTGTCCAGCCTTTACATCTCATTTACACCTGAAATCTCTTCTAGTCATTCCTCTAACTTGACCTCTCAAGAGGTTCACCCTTTCTACTCCCCTTTTAAACCAGATTCTCCTAAATTTATGGGCTCCTCATTGGTTGGTCCAACACCCCAGATGTGGTTCTAGCATCCCTGGAGAGGAGGATGTTCTAACCCAGTGGTAGTCAACTTGCTCCCTACCGCCCCCTACCGTCCCTTCCAGCTTTCATGGTGGGCGGTAGGGGTGTTGTCCGATACTGAAGCACTTTCCTTTTTTTAATTTCATTGACTTCCCTACTTTGTAAACCACCATGACTGTAGAACCAGTGGGTGTTTAGAAAATTTTGCAACTAAGAGAGATACAAAAGTGGCGGTAGCTATAAAAAAGGTTGAGTACCCTCTGCATGAGCATCTATATAAAGGAGTCCTAGTCTGTTTGGATGACATTCTCATCTACACTGAAACCCTAGAACAGTGGTAGTCAACCTGGTCCCTACCGCCCCCTAGTGGGTGTTCCAGCTTTCATGGTGGGCGGTTGGGGTTTTGTCCGATGGTGAAGCGCTTTCCTTTTTTTAAATTTAATTGACTTCCCTACTTCATAAATCACCATGACTGTGGAACTGGTGGGCGGTTAGAAAACTTTACTACTAACAGAGGTACAAAAGTGGGCGGTAGGTATAAAAAAGGTTGACTACCCCTGTTCTAAACCAAAAGTTTCCAATCTTGGCAACTTTAAGGCTATTGTCCCAAAGGTGCTTTTCAGACATTTTGCTTCTCCAAGAAGCTTCTTAGCTCTGACTGGATGGTGGGGAAGGGAAGGATTGATCTTCCTTGCAGACAGCTGGTCCTTTGCATCCTTTTTAGAGGGTCCTTGAGGCCACTTGGAGGTTTATCAGTGTCTTCTTTAAAGATGTTTTGCTTCCCATCCAAGCAGCTTCTTCAGCTCTGACTGGATGGTGGGGAAGGGAAGGATTGATCCTCCTTGCAGACAGCTGGTCCTTTGCATCCTTTTTAGAGGGTAGTTGAAGCCACTTGGAGGTTTATCTGTGTCCTCAGGGTCCAAGTGGCCTCAACGACTCCCTAAAAAGGATGCAGACATCCAGCTGCCTGCAAGGAGTATCAATCCTTCCCTTCCCCACCATCCGGTCAGAGCGGAAGAAGCTTCTTGGATGGGAAGGGAAACGTCTTCGAAGAAAAAAAACCAGAAAGTCCAGTTGTCTCTTGAAAAAAATAGCACCTTTGGGACAAGCAGGACCTGGACAATGACGGAAACTCTCTAGAGCAGTGTTTCTCAATCTTGGCCACTTGAAGACGTCCGGACTTCAATTCCCAGAATTCCCCAGCCAGCGAACGCTGGCTGGGGAATTCTGGGAGTTGAAGTCCGGACCTCTTCAAGTGGCCAAGATTGAGAAACCCTGCTCTAACAGACTTTTAAGACTTATGGACTTCCAGAATTCCCCAGCCAGCATGGAGTGGAAGCCACAAGTCTTAAAAAAAATTGCAAACGTTTGGACACTCCTGGTTAGGGCATCCCGAGAAGAACGCGGCCGAAAGATCTTTCCCAGTTGGAGATGACCTTCGGGGTGTCTTCCGCTAACTGTGTTCCCTCTCTCTCTCTCTCTCTCTCTCTCCAGAAACACCATCACGAAGTGAAGCGCCAACTTCCTGTTGCTGGTGGGAAGGCTTTGTGGGATGCGCCAGGACCGTCTCCATCTGTTGCTCTTGGTGGGAATCCTCCTGCGCTCACCGGCCGCCTGTGTATATAGTTGTGGGGCTGAGTTTTAAAGCATCCCTTTTGTATCCCTGTGCGAAACCAAATCGCTGTAATAAAAATAGCCGAGACCTCATTCGTGGAAGGCTGTTCTTTCTGCATTCGGCGGAGGAATAATTTTGGAAGTTTTTAGGGTGCGGGAAGAGAATAGCAATAGCACTTTGAGACTTATATCCCGCTTCACGGTGTTTTTTTCAGCCCTCTCTAAGCGGTTTACAGAGTCCAACAATCTGGGTCATTTGACCCACCTCGGAAGGACGGAAGGCTGAGTCAACCTTTGGGAGGGAGGGAGGGAGGGAGGGAGGGAGGAAGGAAGGAATAGCACTTAGACTTATATACCGCTTCATAATGCTTTACAGCACACTCTAAGTGGTTTACAAAATCAGCCTCTTGCCCCCAACAATCTGGATCCTCATTTGACCCACCTCAGAAGGACGGAAGGCTGAGTCAACCTTTAGGAAGAAGGAAGGAAGGAAGGCGGGAGGGAAGGAAGGAAGATAGCAATAGCCCTTAGATTTATATACCGCTTCACAGTGCTTCATAGCCCCCTCTAAGTGGTTTACAGAGTCAGCCTCTTTTCCCCAACAATCTGGGTCCTCGTTTTACCCACCTCAGAAGGACGGAAGGCTGAGTCAATCTTCAGCCAATCAGGATCGAACTGCTGGCAGTGGGCAGTTAGCCTGCAACGCTGCATTCTCCCACTTACGGCTCATATATTGAATGGACTTTTCCTACATAGTTAAAGAAGGAAACTGCAACTTTTTCTGCTGCCTGGCTTCCAGTGGCTGCTTGGTTGGAGGGATGAGCTACCCCAATTTCATGGCGGTTTTGCGTTATCATGTGAAACCAGAAAACTGGGTTAATGGAATAAACCGATTCATCTAACTGAATTAACATCCAATCGCGTTTCAAAGATACATCGCTCCACACATTAAATGGGTTTATACACAGGGGGCCTTGGTGCTCTCTGAGGTTGGTGGTTTTCTTGTAGACGTTTCATTACCCAATTAGGTAACGACATCAGTGCTGGGGATGGATCATGAAGCTTCTGCAAGAAACCACCAACCTCAGAGAGCATCAAGGAGCCCACAATTCAGCCCATGAGGTATGTGAATTTCTCGTGGTTAGAAACGTCTGTCTCTCTCTCACGCATACACAGAGTAAAATTACAATTGCCATATTGTGCTTAAAGTTCCATATGAACCAGGATTCATAGATTTACTTGCTCACTGCAATTTGGAGTAGGCTTTTATTAAATAAAGGCAAGAGAAATGGAGAGAATTCAGAGTTAAGGGCAGGACACCCGTTTTAAGAGAGAAGCCCACGGACCGAACGAAGAACGGCTTCCTCTCCTTAATGCAGGGGTCTCCAACCTTTGCAACTTTAAGTCTGAAGGACTTCAGCTCCCAGACTTCTGGAGAAGTCTGGGAGCTGAAGTCCTTCAGACTTAAAGTTGCAAAGGTTGGAGACCCCTGCATTAATGTACAACGGCCGCCTCCAACCCTTAAAAACCGACGCCTTCAAACCCCAAACAGAAATACAGCAGCCAAAAACGGGCCCCAAGAGTCTAGAATTTTCTTTGGGGGGAAGCACTTTTAACTCTGGGAATTGGGAGTAGCCCATTTCCCAAAAACCCTGAGAAGAAGAAGAGTGCAACAGAAATAAAAATAAAAATGAAGCAGAGAATTCCAACTACGCCCCCCTTCTGATGATCGTTATCTCACCAGAGGGGCCCTGGCAGTCCTTTTGAGAGTCTGGGTCGGGGGGGGGTCGCCTGAACCCCCTAAAGTAAGGGTCGCCACGCATGGCAATTTTAAGACGTGTGTGGACTTCGACTCCCAGAATTCCCCCGTGGCTCTGCTCTGTCAATCGGGCGGTTATTTCTCTTCTTCCTCCGAGTCGCTGCTCTCCTCGCTCTCCATAAAGTCGTAGGTTATTCGGTTTGTGTTCACAAACAGGTCGGCATCATCGTCTTCGGAATCCTCTTCTCCGGAAGATTGAGGGGTGCTTTGGACCCCCTCTCTGCTACTAAAAAAAACGTAAAAGAAAAAAAGTAGCATTTCGGGGAGGGGGGAGGAAAAAAACCCTTCAAACAGTCCATCTCCATTATTTCCATCCCACTTTTAAAGGGAGCTCAATGGCATCCAATTATAATTCAGGGCGAAAGATTTTAGAGGTGACGAACCTTTGCGGCACCGTGCCCAAAATGGAAGGTTTTGCGCATGCAATACCTTATATATTTTTAGCATAGGTAGATTTATTTAATTTTATTTTAAGTAATGTTTGTATTTTGTATATTGTTTTTAATTATGCCTGTGCACCGCCCCGGGTCCCTGTGGGGAGAGGGTGCGGTTAATAAATCTTAATTTGAATTAATTTGAATTTGACAATAGCCGAGTTGGAAGGGACCTTGGAGGTCATCTAGTCCAAACCCCTGCCTAGGCAGGAAACCCCATACCCTTTCATACAAATGGCTATCCAACATCTTCTTAAAGACTTCCAGTGTTGGGGCATTCACAACTTCTGGAGGCAACTTCTGTTCCACTGGTTAATTTTTCTAACTGTTAGATAGTTCCTCCTCAGTTCTAAGTTGCTTCTCTCCTTGATTAGTTTCCACCAATTGCTTCTTGTTCTGCCCTCAGGTGCTTTGGAGAATAGCTTGACTCCCTCTTCTTTGTGGCACCCTCTGAGATATCGGAAGACTGCTATCATGTCTCCCCTGGTCCTTCTCTTCATCAAACTAGACCTACCCAGTTCCTGCAACCGTTCTTCGTATGTTTTAGTCTCCAGTCCCCTAATCCTCTTTGTTGCTCTTCTCTGCACTCTTTCTAGAGTCTCAATATTCTTAACAGATTAACAGAGTTGGAAGGGACCTTGGAGGTCATCTAGTCCAACCCCCTGCCTAGGCAGGAAGCCCTATACCATTCCAGACAAATGGCTATCCAACACTCTTCTTAAAGACTTCCATTGTTGGGGCATTCACAACTTCTGGAGGCAACTTCTGTTCCACTGGTTAATTGTCCTAACTGTTAGATAGTTCCTCCTCAGTTCTAAGTTGCTTCTCTCCTTGATTAGTTTCCACCAATTGCTTCTTGTTCTGCCCTCAGGTGCTTTGGAGAATAGCTTGACTACCTCTTCTTTGTGGCACCCTCTGAGATATCGGAAGACTGCTATCATGTCTCCCCTGGTCCTTCTCTTCATTAAACTAGACCTACCCAGTTCCTGCAACCGTTCTTCATATGTTTTAGCCTCCAGTCCCCTGATCCTCTTTGTTGCTCTTCTCTGCACTCTTTCTAGAGTCTCCACATCTTTTCTACATCGTGGCGACCAAAACTGTATTCCTCCATACGTATGCGCTGGAAACCCAAAGGCCAGCTAGCCAGTGCGGGCATACCTATTTTTTGCCCTGTTTCATTCTGTTTTTCAAGGCTGTTTCCTGGCACTCCATCACCCACGAACACCCCCTGGCCAGTGCGGATGCTGTTTTTGAGACCCCCAAACATAAGCATGCGCACACCGGCCAGCTGGTCTTGGGGTTTCTGACACTCCAATGCTCACAGGCAGATGTGTTCCACTTTGGGCGCTCTGCCGAAAAGGTTCGCCATCGCTGCCCTATACCATTGCAGACAGATGGCTGAACTGCGTCATTTGCATAAATGGACGCCAGAAACCAGAGGAGCAGCGGGCGATGGTGCGCATGCCCACAGAGGTTTCATAGGTTCGCCATCACAGTGCTGGTATATTATTTTTAACGAACCATTCCTGGCCATGCGTTGCTGTGTCCCAGTCTGGTTAAATGGCCAACCAATCTGTGTGTAGATCTACACCTGCACACATACACACAACCACCATATAAGCCCCAACCTACCTACCTACTCCCTTTCTCCCTCCCTCTCTCTATCCCTACCTACCTACCTACCTACCACATGTCTCTCTCCCTCTCTCTATCCCTATAGCTGCCTACCTACCTACTGTATTTCTCCTTGAATCTTATGGACAGAGTATTTTATGTCATAAAAGATGACATATCACCTGTGGCCCACTGCTCTCTCTGTAGCCATCTCCCTACCTTTTTTACAGTTCTGTTCTGTGTACCTGGCACAGGTGTGACATCTACATAATCTATATATATCATTGGTGCCATATTTGAAAGGAGCGTTGGGTGGATGGGTGGGTAGGTAGGTAGGTAGGTAGGTAGGTAGGTAGAGGGATAGAGAGAGGGAGGGAGAAATGCAATAGGTAGGTAGGTAGAGGGATATATATATATAGAGAGAGAAATACAGTAGGTAGGTAGGTAGAGGGGGATAGAGAGAGGGAGGGAGAAATGCAGTAGGTAGGTAGGTAGAGGGAGAGAGGAAGAAATATAGTAGGTAGGTAGGTTGGGGGTTATACGGTGGTTGTTGTACGTGTTTGTGTGTGCAGGTGTAGATCTACACACAGATTGGTTGGCCATTTAACCAGACTGGGCCACAGCAACGCGTGGGCAGGAACAGCTAATCTTAACATAAAATATTGATAATTTTCAGCAATTTTTTCCCTTTTGGGCAAGTGCCATTCCCACGTGTCCAGGCTCTCCCATTTTATTTATTTATTGGAATTTTTATCCTGCCTTTACTACTTGATAAGCAACACAAAGAAGTCAACATACAATCCTTCCTTCCTTCCTATTTCCCACATCACAACAACCCCGTGAAAGAGACTGGCCCAAAGTCACCTAGCCAGCTTTCATGGCTAAGCCGGGACTAGAACTCACCGTCTCCTAGTGTCTAGACCACCACCTTAACCACTACCCCTAACTAGCTCTCAGCCCCATCTTGTTCCTTTTACCTTTCTTTAGTATTGCTTTGAGTTCCTTTTACTTCTCCTAAGAAAGCATCAGGCCTGCAAGGGGAGAAAAATATGAAGCATCAGCATAAATCCGATAGGACGGTTTGTAAACATTATTTCAACCTTCAGCATTTCCATGTCCCAAACTGGGAAGCTGCAGTGAAGATCCTTTATATTCTTTTCCTTTAAGGTTTCCGGCTTAGCAGAGGGTTGGACTAGAGGACCTCCGAGTTCCCTTCCAACGCTTTCCGTTCTGTTCCTTTGATAAAAGTATTAAGAAAACAGATCCTTCCACTAAAACAAAGATGCTATAAGGAAAATAGGCACCCTATTGTTAGGGGCATCTTACACACACAAACACACACACACACCACACACACACACAACACACACACAGTATTTGTTTCCATCTGTGTACCAAGTTTGGTTGAAATTGCTCAAGGCGTTCCAGAGTTATGCTGGAACATACCGTATTTTTCGGAGTATAAGACGCAACTTCCCCCACCCCGCCTAAAAGAAGGTGAAAATGAGGGTGCGTCTTATACACTGAATGTAGCCCCACCCACCCACTGGCCTCCACCCTTTGGCCTCTGCCTCCCAGCAATTTACCTCCTTGCAGCAAGCGGGGAAAATGGGGTTTGCAGAGGCTGCAAGAGGCTCTAGCAATCCTTGCAGCCTGAAACAGCTGATGAGCGGGAGAAACTGAAAGTGAAACTTGCTGTTTGCTCCACGTGGCAAATTGCTGGGAGGCAGATTTTTTTTTCTTGTGCTAATCAGGCTGTTTGCTGCAAGGCGGTAAACCAACAACTATAAAAGGCTATAGGACATTCAAATTATGAGACTTATTTCTTAAAGGCTGCATTATTATTGTTCTAAACCAGGGATCCCCAACCTTTGCAACTTTAAATCTGAAGGACTTCAGCTCCCAGAATTCTCCAGCCAGCTTTGCTGGCTGGAGAAGTCTGGGAGCTGAAGTCCTTCAGACTTAAAGTTGCAAAGGTTGGGGACCCCTTTTCTAGACAACTTAACAAAATGAAGAAGCTTTTTAAAATAAATGCTTGATCTGAAGAGGCCCAGAACTATTGTTTTAAAAAGTGCTATTCTTTTAAATAGCAGAGAATAACATATACTTCCAGGAAGCACATCAATTTTAACAGCATCTGTACAAGCGGAGTCTGAAATATAACACAACAAACAGTGTATATTGTCTCTACTGTTTGCTGCAAGGAGGAAAATTACTAGGAGGCAGATATTTTTCCCTGGTTTTCCTCCCCAAAATCTAGGTGCATCTTATACTTCGGAGCGTCTTATACTCTGAAAAATGCGGTAAACACACACAGAGACACACACCCATGTTTTCGTAGATTTTCATGTGTATAGGTATGCTCGTCTTGTTGTATTTGGGTCTTTTCTTAAACGGGAAAGGACCTGAATACAACAAGACCAGCATATGTATGTATGAATGTATGAATGTATGAATGTATGAATGTATGTATGTATGTATGTATGTATGTATGTATTGTTAGGGTAAAAAACACCCCCATTGGAAAATAAAAAGGCGGAATAGTGCAATACACCAGGCAGCAAGAGATACATTGCTTAAAGCACACAATAACTCTCAAAAAACTGATAGTAGAAAAAATAACTAGTCTTTACTCTTGATGTAACTAAAATATTTCTTCCAAACAGTGATACTAACTCCTCTAACAATAAACAGTCCTTCACCAAAACACAGTTATCTTACAGTCAGTCAAAACAATGATTCTCTTCTGTCTTCATGTTCAGCTTCTTCCTCAGTGGCAAAAAGGAAAGCAAAAAGGGATGAACTGTGTTTCCAGCTGCCTTTTATGATTGAGCTGGGAAGCACAGCCAATCAGATTCCGCATAGTCTTTAAAGTTACATACACCTTTTGATAATCCTGGCTTATATATATATTGTCATCACAACATCAGGATAATTATCCTAACATGCATGCATGCATGCATGTATGTATGTATGTATGTATGTATCAAATTGATATGCTGCCCATCTCCTCAATAAGACAACTCTGGGAGTCTTACCAAACATAGCTACTCACCAATATCCTTCCTTCTTAAGGTACCGAACGTGGTCCTTATAGAGGACAAAACTGATTTCTGCTTTTACTTTCTCCCCTTCTTCAATGGGGTCAACCAGTAAGAAATCTCCTGGAGGGAGGGAGGGAGGACAGACAGCTGTGACAGGGGGAAGCGGGAAAACGTGGAGGCCCATTTTACCTCCTGCAAATCACAGGACTCCCCCAGCCACTCACCTCTCTTGATCCAGATGTTCTTACGGAACTTGTTGGGCATGCTGACCAGAAACCGTGTCCCTTCAGGGGTCTCCACTTCATGGAGGTTGTTTCCTGGGGTGCCGAGCACCTGGGGGGACAGAGCAAACTGGGCAGGTTAACAACTCGGACTGGCTTGGGGCTGTTCGCCTGGCACCTTTTGAGACCCAGCTGGACCGCTGACAGCGAATCTATGACACGTGTCAAGAGGGGCACCCCGCAATGTCGGGCGACACGCTGGCATTCAAAAACACCGAGCAGCAGCTGTCCTTGAAAACACGCCCAATTCTCCCACAATTTTTAGAGACTGAAAGGAAATCGAGTCGGCTCTTATGCAGCCACTAGACCAGGGGTGTCAAACTCAATTTCATCGAGGGCTGCGTCAGGGTTGTGTTTCACCTTGGGGATGGGGGAGAGCGGTGTGTGTGAGGCAGGGGTGGGTATGGCCAGCTCAATGTCACTTGTTGTCAGGGGCATCTGTGGTGACCCGGGGGCTCTGCTCCCGAAAACAGGCTCCCCAGCTCCGTTTTCTGCTTCAAAAGCCTCCTGCAACCCTCTACCAGCGAAAGGGGAGTTCCGGGGAGCTGCCCGCGGCCCTCCCAAGCTCCATTTTTGCTGGCAGAGGCACCGTGGGCCGGTTCTCCAGGTCTAACCACCCATCAGGCCGCATCTGGCCTCGAGTTTGATACCCCTGCTCTAGACACGGGTTGTCTACATAAAGCTTTTAGAGATCCGGGCTAACTAGGTTAGGTTAACCAGTCTTACCCGGACAATCTGCTGCCTCTCGGAAGGAACCACGTATTCCTCTAGCACCTCTTTGACCACGTGTTTCCGTTTGGTCGCCTGGGACATGATGCTCTGTTAGCCACCGTGAAGAGGTTCTGTGCGCAGATGAATTGCTTCCAGGATGTCTTTGGTTCCACAATGTTGAAGGCTGCAAAAAAAAAAAAAAGCCATGAAAAATTGACTTTCCAAAGGGAGAAAGGGAACACCTTGCTCCATGGATTAACAGAGTTGGGAGGGACCTTGGAGGTCATCTTTTCCAACCTGCCACCCAAGCAGGAGACCCTACGCCACCACCAACAAATGGCAGTCCAGTCTCTTCTTGAAAGCCTCCAGGGATGAAGCTCCCACAACTTCCGAAGGCAACTTCTGTTCCATGGGTTGATGGTTCTCCCTGTCAGGAAATTCCTCCTTATTCCCAGGTTGAATCTCTCCTTGGTCAGTTTCCATCCATTCTTCCTTCTCTGGCCTTCAAAGGGGCTTTGGAGAATAGCTTGACCCCCTTCCTCTTCTCTGGGGAAGCCCCTCAAATACTAGAAGATGCTCTCCTGTCTCCCCTGGTCCTTCTCTTCCCTAGACCAGCCAGGCCAAGTACTTAACAGATTAACAGAGTTGGAAGGGACCTTGTAGGTCATCTAGTCCAACCCGCCGCCCAAGCAGGAGACCCTACGCCACCCCCGACAAATGGCAGTCCAATCTCCCCTTGAAAGCCTCCAGTGATGAAGCTCCCACAACTTCTGAAGGCAAGCTAGTTAGAAACCTTTGGACCCTCGACCTGCGGACAGCTCACTACCCACACTGGGAGAGGCCAGGGCAAAAAATTCAAAACGCTTTAATTAAACTAAAATCACACTCAAAGGCAGCTAATATGGTTTCCTCCATTTAAAAAAAAAAGTAAGTTGGTGGCAACTTTTAGACCTACTCTTCAGGTTCCACTGAATATTTTCAGTTGTTTTTCTGGAGTCGTCTATTTGTCAGGTGCGAAGAATCGTGATCTTACGTTAAGTCACAGCAAAGATTTATTCAAGCCTATGTGTGTGTGTGTGTGTGTGTGTGTGACATTTTTGAGCTGATCAATAAATAAGTCAAGGAGACTAGTATAGATCTATTTCAAGCTTTTTAGCTCTCATCAGCTAGTCATACCCTTATTGGGATTTGAACCAGGGATGCATAGCATGCCAGGCAAGAGCCTTAGCCTCAGCTGAGACAGGAGGATAAGTATATACTTGTTCCACAACACCCTGTTAGGCCCCAATTAAGGGAGGAGTCTGTTTCCTTATTTATTGATCAGCTCAAAAACGTAACACACATATTAAAAAAAGTCACACAACGGAACTCATGGCTTTCTGTCTAGATGGTCTCTGGTGATGAGCCGAAAGGCAGAAAAGGAAACAGTATGTCTCCTCCCTTAATTGGGGCCCTTACAGGGTGTTGTGGAACAAGTATGTGTGTGTGTGTGTGTATATATATATATAAATAAATAAACAAAGACAGGGAGTCCTTGACATACAACAGTTAATTTAGTGATCTTTGAAATTACAACGGCAGTGACAAAGGTGACTGAGGACTTAATGACTGTTGCAGGATCTCAATGGCCAGATGATCAAAATTCGAATACTTGACCGCTGACTCATAGTTATGACGGTTGCAGTGTCCCGGGGTCAGAGGATCCCCTTTTGTGACCTTCTGACAAGCAAAGTCAATGGGGAAACCAGATTCACTTAACCACCTGAATCACAGCAGTGACTCAGTTAACAACGGTGGCAGGAGAGGCCGTAAAATGGGGCAAGATTCTCGTAACGGCCATCTCGCTTAGCAACAAAATTGGGGGGCTCAACGATGGTTGTAAGTGGAGGACCACCGGTAGAGATCCCTTCAGTTTGGAGAGTCAAGAGACCGACCTGTTTCCAGGACCAGCCAATGTCGTTGCAGGTGAAGGAGTATGGATCCAGTGCTGATTTCACTCCTTGGTTCATTCACACTTCTGAGGGAGCTGGGGGATGAGCATGAAGAGGAAATTATGCCATGTTTAAAAGCCTTCTTCATTCAGAGAGGTTATTCCCCACCAACATTATTAAAAAAAAAAAATCCCCAATGAGCCATTGCTCTGTTAATGACATTTCCCACATTTTTGTACCAGTTTTGCATAAGATGATCGTACAGGAATACAACAAAGAATGGATTAGCCAATAAATTGAATTGAACATTTTATTTGGCCAAGTGTGTTTAGATGCACAAGGAATTTGTCTCAGCTACAAAAGCAGTGTGCATGGAAAGAAAACAATGATGATCATGATGGTGATCATGATGATGATCCTAACGGGTTGATACCTAGGACACTGGCAGCAGCCTGTATCAACCATTAGCACCAGTGAATGGTATTTGTGATGCATCTTTAAATGTTCACTTGATTGAGTTTCATGCTTAATGAATAAAATAAATAAATGAATAATAATAATAATAATAATAATAATAATAATAATAATAACCACCACTGTATCAACCATTAGCACCAGTCAATGGTATTTGTAATGCATTATTAAATATCAGTTGGTTGAGTTTCATGTTTAATGAATAAAGTTAATAATAATAATAATGACGATGATGATGATAATATAATAAATCTTATGAAGGTACTTGGTTGATACCTAGGACACTGGCAGCAACCCATACCAACCATTAGCACCAGTCAGTGGTATTTGTGATGCATCTTTAAATGTTCACTTGACTGAGTTTCATGCTTAATGAATAAAAGAAATAATAATAATAATAATAATAATAATAATAATAATAATAATAATAATAATAATAATAATAATAATAATCGTATCAACCATTAGCACCAGTCAATGGTATTTGTAGTGCATTATTAAATGTTCAGCTGGCTGAATTTCATGTTTAATGAATAAAGTAAATAATAATAATATGATGATGATAAAATAAACCTTATGAAGGTACTTCGTCCATTCCTAAGATGCTGGCAGCAACCTGTATCAACTATTAGCCCCAGTCAATGGTATTTGTGATGCATCTTTAAATGTTCACTTGACTGAGTTTCATGCTTAATGAATAAAAGAAGAAATAATAATAATAATCATCATCATCATCGTATCAACCATTAGCACCAGTCAATGGTATTTGTAGTGGATTATTAAATGTTCAGCTGGCTGAGTTTCATGTTTAATGAATAAAGTAAATAATAATATGATGATGATGATAATGATGATAAAATAAACCTTATGAAGGTACTTGGTCCATACTAAGATGCTGGCAGCAACCTGTATCAACTATTAGCCCCAGTCAATGGTATTTGTGATGCATCTTTAAATGTTCACTTGACTGAGTTTCATGCTTAATGAATTAAATATATAATAATACTAATAGTAATAGAAGAAGAGGACGCTGGCAGCAAACAGTATCAACCATTAGCACCAGTCAATTAGGATTAGGATTTATTTAACTTATATACCGCACTCGGGGCAGTGCACAGGAAATTTAAAAAGCATATAAAAAACAAGACAATATACAAAATTTAAAATCAAATTAAATTATAACCCTGTGCTAAAAATTTACAATAAATTAAGACTATTCCCCTTAAAAACCAATTAAAACAATTTGATGTATGTGTGACATGCTTTTAAATGTTCAGTGGACTGAGTTTCATGTTTAATGAAAAATAATAATAATAATACCAGTAAGAAGAGTAAGAAAGATAATAATACTACAGTCACTCTAGATGGGTTAATAAATTATTAGCAAATTAATACCGAATTAGGAAATAACCAATTAACCATTCAATTAGGATTAGAATTTATTAAGGATTTGTTAGAATTTGTTAAAGAAGAACAAAGGGAGACAAAGGGACGGGAGCAGGGCGGGCTCCCCTTCTCCTCAGGGTCGAGCCTCCCCCACGGACTCTTCCAACCCGACTCCAAATAGGCCGCATATCAAGTAGCAGCGTGTCCCGCAGGCACAGCGGAAGACCCCTTCCCCATATCCCGAGCCCGCCCTGGGCTTCCCCGGCTTCCAAAGCGGCTCACGGGCGGTCAAGGGCCCCGCGGACCCTCCACACAAAATACACGCCCCCCCAGAACCCCCCAAGCCCGTCTCTGCCCCCCCAGACCTGCTCAGGGACTGCCGCCTCGCGTCTCCTACGAAACGAGAGAAGCGTGACTTCCGGCTTCCGGTTCTGAGGGACCTACTTCCGGGTACGTCGGCTTCATCGGTCCCGCCGGGCCGCAGGGCTGCAAAGCGAGTCGTTCCGCCTCGGGTAAAGGACGCCAGGGAGGCTAAGCCGGTCGCTGATACGTTTCGCTGGGAGTCTGGGTGGGAAGGATGGTCCTGTCTGAGGTGGCTGCCCAGAGCCTTGGAGGCTGCGTTTCTGGGCCGCTTTGAGAGGGGAGGACTTCCACTCCCAGAATCCCCCAGCCATCATGCTTTAAAAGGGGAGGACTTCAACTCCCAGAATCCACCAGCCATCATGCTTTAAGAGGGTAGGACTTCCACTCCCAGAATCCCCCAGCGAGCATGCTTTAAAAGGGGAGGACTTCAACTCCCAGAATCCACCAGCCATCATGCTTTAAGAGGGGAGGACTTCCACTCCCAGAATCCCCCAGCGAGCATGCTTTAAAAGGGGAGGACTTCAACTCCCAGAATCCCCCAGCCATCATGCTTTAAGAGGCAAGGACTTCCACTCCCACAATCCCCCAGCCATCATGCTTTAAGAGGCAAGGACTTCCACTCCCAGAATCCCCCAGCCATCATGCTTTAAGTGGGGAGGACTTCCACTCCCAGAATCCCCCAGCCAGCCTGCTTTAAGAGTGGAGGACTTCCACTCCCAGAATTCCCCAGCCATCATGCTTTAAGAGGGAAGGACTTCAACTCCCAGAATCCCCCAGCCATCATGCTTTAAGAGGGAAGGACTTCAACTCCCAGAATCCCCCAGCCATCATGCTTTAAGAGGGAAGGACTTCAACTCCCAGAATCCCCCAGCCAGCATGCTTAAAGAGGGGTGGGCTTCCACTCCCAGAATCCCCCAGCCATCATGCTTTAAGAGGCAAGGACTTCCACTCCCAGAATCCCCCAGCCATCATGCTTTAAGAGGGGAGGACTTCCACTCCCAGAATCCCCCAGCCAGCATGCTTTAAGAGGCAAGGGCTTCCACTCCCAGAATCCCCCAGCCATCATGCTTTAAGAGGGAAGGACTTCAACTCCCAGAATCCCCCAGCCAGCATGCTTTAAGAGGGGAGGACTTCCACTCCCAGAATCCCCCAGCCAGCATGCTTTAAGAGGGAAGGACATCCACTCCCAGAATCCCCCAGCCAGCATGCTTTAAGAAGGGAGGACTTCAACTCCCAGAATCCCCCAGCCAGCATGCTTTAAGAGGGAAGGACATCAACTCCCAGAATCCCCCAGCCATCATGCTTTAAGAGGGGTGGGCTTCCACTCCCAGAATCCCCCAGCCAGCATGCTTTAAGAGGCAAGGGCTTCCACTCCCAGAATCCCCCAGCCATCATGCTTTAAGAGGGAAGGACTTCAACTCCCAGAATCCCCCAGCCAGCATGCTTTAAGAGGGGAGGACTTCCACTCCCAGAATCCCCCAGCCAGCATGCTTTAAGAGGGAAGGACATCCACTCCCAGAATCCCCCAGCCAGCATGCTTTAAGAAGGGAGGACTTCAACTCCCAGAATCCCCCAGCCAGCATGCTTTAAGAGGGAAGGACATCAACTCCCAGAATCCCCCAGCCATCATGCTTTAAGAGGGGTGGACTTCCACTCCCACAATCCCCCAGCCATCATGCTTTAAGAGGGGAGGGCTTCCACTCCCACAATCCCCCAGCCAGCATGCTTTAAGAGGGATGGGCTTCCACTCCCACAATCCCCCAGCCAGCAGGCTTTAAGAGGGATGGACTTCCACTCCCAGAATCCCCAAGTCAGCATGCTTTAAGTATGGAGGACTTCCACTCCCAGAATCCCCAAGCCAGCATGCTTTAAGTGGGGAGGACTTCCACTCCCAGAATCCCCCAGCCAGCATGCTTTAAGAGGGGAGGGCTTCCACTCCCACAATCCCCCAGCTATCATGCTTTAAGAGGGATGGGCTTCCACTCCCATAATCCCCCAGCCACCATGCTTTAAGAGGGGAGGGCTTCCACTCCCACAATCCCCCAGCCATCATGCTTTAAGAGGGGAGGGCTTCCACTCCCACAATCCCCCAGCCATCATGCTTTAAGAGGGATGGGCTTCCACTCCCACAATCCCCCAGCCAGCATGCTTTAAGAGGGATGGGCTTCCACTCCCAGAATCCCCAAGCCAGCATGCTTTAAGTGGGGAGGACTTCCACTCCCAGAATCCCCAAGCCAGCATGCTTTAAGTGGGGAGGACCTCCACTCCCAGAATCCCCCAGCCAGCATGCTTTAAGAGGGGAGGACTTCCACTCCCATAATCCCCCAGCCACCATGCTTTAAGAGGGGAGGACTTCCACTCCCACAATCCCCCAGCCATCATGCTTTAAGAGGGATGGGCTTCCACTCCCACAATCCCCCAGCCAGCAGGCTTTAAGAGGGATGGACTTCCACTCCCAGAATCCCCAAGCCAGCATGCTTTAAGTAGGGAGGACTTCCACTCCCAGAATCCCCAAGCCAGCATGCTTTAAGTGGGGAGGACCTCCACTCCCAGAATCCCCCAGCCAGCATGCTTTAAGAGGGGAGGACTTCCACTCCCATAATCCCCCAGCCACCATGCTTTAAGTGGGGAGGACTTCCACTCCCACAATCCCCCAGCCATCATGCTTTAAGAGGGATGGGCTTCCACTCCCACAATCCCCCAGCCAGCAGGCTTTAAGAGGGATGGACTTCCACTTCCAGAATCCCCAAGCCAGCATGCTTTAAGTAGGGAGGACTTCCACTCCCAGAATCCCCAAGCCAGCATGCTTTAAGTGGGGAGGACTTCCACTCCCACAATCCCCCAGCCAGCATGCTTTAAGAGGGATGGGCTTCCACTCCCACAATCCCCCAGCCAGCAGGCTTTAAGAGGGATGGACTTCCACTCCCAGAATCCCCAAGCCAGCATGCTTTAAGTAGGGAGGACTTCCACTCCCAGAATCCCCAAGCCAGCATGCTTTAAGTGGGGAGGACTTCCACTCCCAGAATCCCCAAGCCAGCATGCTTTAAGTGGGGAGGACTTCCACTCCCAGAATCCCCAAGCCAGCATGCTTTAAGAGGGGTGGGCTTCCACTCCCAGAATCCCCCAGCCTGCATGCTTTAAGAGGGGAGGGCTTCCACTCCCAGAATCCCCCAGCCAGCATGCTTTAAAAGGGGTGGGCTTCCACTTCCAGAATCCCCCTGCCAGGATGCTTTAAGAGGGGAGGGCTTCCACTCCCAGAATCCCCCAGCCATCATGCTTTAAGAGGGGTGGGCTTCCACTCCCAGAATCCCCCTGCCAGGATGCTTTAAGAGGGGAGGGCTTCAACTCCCAGAATTCCCCAGCCATCTCTAGAATTAAAACCCACACTCTTAAGGCTGAGAAACATTGCTTTAAACTATAAACCACTAATTTCATTGATCCTTATCTAGCAACAATTGGCTTTACCATTAGTAGATCAGATTCTTATGCATAGTTTGCATGTAATAAATGTTTAGTGCTTTGAACTCAAGTCCTGTTCCTGGTTACTTGCCCGACACAAGAGCTGATATCAGCTGTCACTTGATTTGGATG
The DNA here is from genome assembly GCA_039707465.1 of Rhabdophis nuchalis. Classification (NCBI taxonomy): domain Eukaryota; kingdom Metazoa; phylum Chordata; class Lepidosauria; order Squamata; family Natricidae; genus Rhabdophis; species Rhabdophis nuchalis. Next base: position 11,379,658 of record CM077662.1, on the reverse strand, counting down.
TATATTATGCTCGCATCATAGAGCAATAAGACTTATATCCCGCATTGCCTCATTACAGCCCCCTCTAAGCTGTTTAGAGTCAGCCTCTTGCCCCCCAACAATCTGGGTCCTCATTTGACCCACCTCGGAAGGACGGAAGGTTGAGTCAAATAACTAATGCATCTATTCGCTTTAATGGTATTTCAAAATGTGGACCATTGTTCTGAGTTTTAAAGAATCACATAATTTATGGATGTTTAAAAGGTATCTCTTCTTAAGATCGTAAAAAGTTTGCAGTTTTGTTCTCTTTTATTAATTCCATCTGTGATGTTTTTCTTGGTTCAACAAAGAAGCCAAAATTAAGAGCCAAAAGATAACCAGTGTTAGGTGATATCTCCGTTGGGAGACAGCAAAAGGGTGTGCAGCTGAGTATGCAGCTGGAAGAATGTTGCTAATATACACACAATTAGTAGACCAGAAACTGTTAAGTAAAATAAAATAGCTTTTACTGAAGTTGTAAAAACTACTAAACTAAACTAAGCTACTGCTCAACAAGCAGTGATGTTAAAGCGAGTCAAAAACAAAGTCTCAACAAATATCAAATTGCTTACAGTCAGCAAACACAATCTTCCTTCTTCTTCAGTAATTCACAGCACACGAGCAATTCAGTTATCAAACAGCAAGTCCAGCGGAGAGAGAGAGAGATGCACTCTCCTGGCTTCCTCTTATAGTTAGAGAGAATTGCACTTCCTAATTGCACTCTAACATTCCAACATCCTTATAGCTACAATGACCATATGTCATTGTAGTATTATATATTGTCTACTCAACTCTAGGAGTCTACTCCTAACAAACCCGCTGAATCTGGATCGGTCAAACCAAATTATAGCAAGAGTAACTGGTTAAATCAAGATTCCACACTCACAGGTTCAGTGCGTACATCCCTCTGGAATGACCTCCCCCCCCCCCCCCCCACCTTAGAACAACCACGGACCTTCCGCCAGAAATTAAAGACACTCTTGTTCCATCAGGCCGGCTTGGCCTAAGCTATTTACCTAGCCTACAGTCTGTACCATAAATTATTTTGATTGGGTTTTAGATGGGGTCATGTTTTAACATTTTTAAATTTTAGCACAGGGAGAATTGATTTAATTTGGTATTAATTATTTATATTTGTGATTATTGTGTGTTTTAATTTCCTGTGCACCGCCCCGGGTCCCTTTGGGGAGAGGGTGCGGTTATATAAATCCAAGAAATAAAATAAAAATAAAGAAATGTTTGGCAGTTGCCACTGTGTCCTTTTATGTGCAAACGCTGGAGTCTCACTTAAGCCAGACTTAATGCTCCTTGGAGAGCCCACTAAGAAACAGCTAGAGACAGGCTCTGTTTTGGGAGGGAAATCCTGCAGAGACCCAGAAAAATACCCAAAACATTCATTGCCCAAATTTGCATTGGTAACCATATTTCCCATCTATGGTTTCAAGATTGCAAATCCAGCCAGTATGTCTTTGTGTGTGTGTGTGTGTGTGTAGTGTATATGCACTGATGTCCAGGACTGGCCAGAGAGGATCCCCACCCCCCAAGAGGAAGGATTCCCCCACCCTCAAGAGGCTTTCCTCCCCGCAAGTCTTTCCAACCTCCCTCCAAATTTATTTTGCTGTAAACAGCGAAACACAACAGCGAGTTGAGCGCGAGCGATTTTAGATGACTTTAAATTTGCCCTACTGCCAACATTATTTTCTTGAGCAGGTTGACCACCTGGGGATACCAGGACTTAAAAACAAGAACCTGGGGACCGTTTGCGGCTCTCCAAATCTCTTCTTCTCCAAGTCCTACAAGGACAGCTCAGGGGACAACCGAACCCAATCCGGGGCACTGGACAAACCCATACGGAATTATAAAAGAACAGAGTTGGAAGGGACGTTGGAGCCTCCTAGGACAAAAAATGGGGCGCAGGGAGGCAGACTGCACCCCCACACACACTTCCACCGTTCCCTGAACATACGTGTATGACCCAATGCATATGCACGCATCTCCTGTATGTGTGGGAGCTCCACTTCGACCAATGGTTATCCAACCTCTTCTTAAAGACTTCCAGTGTTGGGGCATTCACAACTTCTGGAGGCAACGTCTGTTCCACTGGTTAATTGTTCTGTCAAGAATTTTCTCCTCGGGTCTAAATTGCTTCTCTCCTTGATTAGTTTCCACCCATTGCTTCTTGTTCTGCCCTCAGGTGCCTTGGAGAATAGTTTGACTCCCTGTTCTTTGGGGTAGCCCCTGAGATATTGGAAGACTGCTATCATGTCTCCCCTGGTCCTTCTCTTCATCAAACTAGACCTAGCCAGTTCCTGCAACCGTTCTTCATATGTTTTAGCCTCCAGTCCCCTAATCCTCTTTGTTGCTCTTCTCTGCTCTCTTTCTAGAGTCTCAGCATCTTTTCTACATCATGGCAACCAAAACTGGATGCCGTATTCCAAGTGTGGCCTTAGCAATAAAGTGGATTTAACCCTTCACGTGATCTTGAGTCTCTCCCTCTGTTTATGCAGCCTAGAACTGTGTTGGCTTTTTTGGCAGCTGCTGCCCACGGCTGGCTCCTATTTCAATGGGTGTCCACTAGGACTCCAAGATCCCTCTCACAGTTACTGCTATTGAGCAAGGCACCACCTATACCGTACCTGTGCATTTCGTTTTTCTTGCCTAAGTGTAAACTCTACCTTGCAGGCTCAGGAAATTATCCCATTTAATCTCAAAGGGAGAAGTTAAGAGGGCCCAGAAAGGTGTGGAGGGGGGAAATGGAGGCAGGTGTCTTTATTCTTAAGAAAGAGATTTTTTTTTTGTTACAAGTGCATTTTATTGGGTCTCAAATCAAAGAAAAGAATACTGATATTGAATACTGGCAGAGCTTTCCCAAGCAAGAGGAATTTCTCGTAACATCCCTCTTAATACAGATTTTTTTTTTAAATTAAACTACAAGAAATCAGACCAAAGCAGTCCAACTAGCACACTACGGAAAACCCTCGGGCAGAAGTTCCCAACTGGGATTCTCCCTTGTAATTAAATGAGAATATAATTTATTCCGTCCTCCATAAGTTATTAAGTTACTTTCCGGCTCGGAAGCAGGAGCTCTCCTCTGAACACTTAAATGCATGGAAAATAATTGTTGAGGTTGGAGCGCCAAGGACCGACTCAAGAGTTCCAAAACGTTGCCTTGATATATACTGTTTTTGTGTGTTTATTTAATATTGGTTATTGGTTAACCAAATCCCATTGGTTATTGGATTTACTATTTAATCTTTGGTTTTAAACTTTCGTATTATGTGTTTTTATGTGGTACGCCGCCCTGAGTCCTTTGGGAGAAGGGCGGGATATAAAATCCAATAAATCCTAATTCTAATCCTAATCCAGGGGTCTGCAAAGTTGGCTCTTTTAAGACTGGTTGGCTGGGGAATTCTGGGAGTTGAAGTCCACCAGTCTTAAAAGAGCCAACTTTGCAGACCCCGGATTTAATAGATTGGTTTGACACCCAACTCGCCCCGCAGGAAGTCTTAAATTTAGCTCTTTGCAGCCCTGAACTCACAACCATTTGTGTGCCAACCACTCAAAGCACTGTCAAAAAAAACACCGCAGCATCCCCAGGGTCGTGCGATCAAAATTCGGGGCCCTGGCACCCAAATTGGCTCCGTTTTTTTACAACGGTGGCAGCCACCCTGGGTCCCCTGATCGCCCTCTGCGGCTATCCCAACTAGCAAAGTTAAAGTGGGAGAAAGCTGGATTCACTTAACAACACGCACCCCCTCAAGATATCATTTAACGACGGCAGCGTTTGGCTTAAACCGCCCTGGGCAAAAAAAAAAGCTAGTAAAAATCAGCTTCAACGTTTCTCTCTCTCAGCCACGAAAGCTCAGTTCCCAAATGGGAGTTGTAAGTCGAGGACCAAGCTCGATCCTGTATTGCTCCAAAAATAAAACAAAATACACAGAATTTTGCTGGGTTTGCAGTGCACCACGTTAGGATAATTATCCTGATGTTGGGTTGACAATATATACATAAGCCAGGATTATCAAAAGGTGTATGTAACTTTAAAGACTATGTGGAATCTGATTGGCTGTGCTTCCCAGCTCAATCATAAAAGGCAGCTGGAAGCACAGTTCATCCCTTTTTGCTTTGCTTCCTGATTGCCACTGAGGAATTATTATTATTATAGGATTATTATTTTTCTACTATCAGGGTTTGAGAGTTCTTGTGTGCTTTAAGCAACGTTATCTCTTGCTGGCCAGTGTATTGCACTCTTCCGCCTGTTTATTTTCCAACAAGGGGGGGGGGTGTTTTACCCCTAACACTGCAATGTGTGTGTTGGTGTGTGTGTGAGTGTACACATATACACATACATGAAGTTGAAAACAAAGCAAATTTAGCATCGTTGCAGGTCCGCAGGCGTGCAAGGAGAACCATAATTGAAAAAATCCCTTTGGTGGGAAGAGACAGAAGAGGCGGAAGGCCGATTCGCGGAGGGGGGGGGGCGATGCGTATTCCACACACACGCACACACCCGTCACTCGAGAGCTACGCAGCGGCCGGCTCTGGAGCCAGGAGAAGATCCTTAGTAGGGCGAAGGTTTTATCCTGGAGCATCAGGTCCACATCTCTGGGCTGCAGCTACCCACAGGGGATGTCTGCCGGACTTGGGGGGGTGGGGGGGGGACGGTGCCTGGATACCGTTACCAGCACGAAAGAGGCGACCGAGAGGGGACGAAGCTGGCTAGTCGACCACCGCGGAGCTGCACATGGTGTTCATTCCACAGGCGTGGCTTCCGCGGTACAAGTAGTAGTAGCCCTGTAGGAGAGAGGAGACAAAGCGGTTCAACGCTCAGAAGGAGGAGCAGCCGACAGGGAGTCTGTTAAACACTGATAGTAATTTATTTATTTATTAGTTAGATTTATATAACCGCACCCGTAAGATAGTAAGAGTCTCTAAAACAGTGATAGTAAGAAAATAAATAGTCTTTACTTTGTAGCAACTAAAAATGCTTCTTCCGACCAGTGATCCTAACTTCTCAAAATAATAACAGTCCTTCACCAAAACACAGAGTTATCTTACGGTGATGCAAAACAAATACTTCAGTCTTCAATCTTCTCAGCAGCAAACAGGAATGGAATCGAAAAGGAATGGACTGAGTTCCTGAGCTTCCTTATATGGTTGAGCTGGGAAGCACAGCCAATCAGATTATACTTAGTTCTTAAAGATACATTTAAAGATACATACTCCTGGCTTATACATATATTGGCAACCCAACGTAAGGATGTATATCCTAACAGAGTCCTTGACGCCCAGCCACAGCAGGCGCCAACCTTTCCAACTGCTAAGCAGACCGCTTGTCGAGGGAGGTTTTGTCTTGCTTTACGACCTGTCTTGCCGCAGAGGTTAAGCGGAGCGGAGCGCCATTGTTGAGCTAGTCACCCATTTGGGTCGCGTGAATCAGGCTGCCCCGCTGACTTGGCCTGCCAGAAGGTCGCAAAAGGGGCATCAGGTGACCCTCCCGGGACATTGCAACTGGCATAAGTACATGCCAGTGGCCAAGCCTCTGAATTTGGATCACGTGACCATGGGGCGGCTGCAACGGTGCATGCGCAAAACGGCGATAAGTTGAATTTTTTTCAGTGCGGTTGTAATTTTGGACAATGGTTGTAAGCCAAGGGCTACCTGTAATCGCACAGTCCCATTGGGGGACTCCCTCCTCCCACCCTCCTCCCCACTGATAATGGCAGGGAAGAGGAGGGGTCTCCGGCCATACCTTCTCTCCCCAGTCTTCGCCCCAGCTGTTCTTGATGGCCCAGAAAGGAGTTCGGCCCCCTGTGAGAAGAAGACACAACCGTCAAAAAATGGCCCTGGGAGGGTTACTCGCTTCCAGGAACCGACACGGAGTAGAAAGCAGAACAGGCTCATGGGAAACGCTGATCACAACTCCCATTATCCCCAGCAGAGCCAAAAGTGAGTTGCAACAAACAGACGTCCCATCCAGGATTCAATATGTTGGACTAGGCAATGTTTCTCAACCAGGGCAACTTTAAAAGGGGTGGACCACCCTTCTTAAACCATGCGGGCTGGGGAATTCTGGGAGTGGAAGTCCTCCCCTCTTAAAGCATGCTGGCTGGGGGATTCTGGGAGTGGAAGTCCTCCCCTCTTAAAGCATGCTGGCTGGGGAATTCTGGGAGTGGAAGTCCACCCCTCTTAAAGCATGCTGGCTGGGGGATTCTGGGAGTGGAAGCCGACCCCTCTTAAAGCATGCTGGCTGGGGGATTCTGGGAGTGGAAGTCCTCCCCACTTAAAGCATGCTGGCTGGGGAATTCTGGGAGTCTGAATCCAAGAGATCCGACTCCGAAAGGGATCTTGGCTTTTAGTTCTGATGGACGGATTTCCTGCTGTGTTTTGCAGACAGCTGAAATGCATTCAGGGTGAAAATGGTCTCCCACATATACTCTGAATGAAGACTCCAAAGCGATTGTGTGAAAGGGATCAGCTCCTGTTCAGAGGCGTTCATGCTCCCAAAATAAACTCACATGTTTCAAAACAAACATTTTTCATCTATTCTGGGGTTCCATCTGCCAGGGGGAAGGAGAGGAAAGGCTGTTTCTCTTTCCCCCCCCCACCCTGAAATGCCCTCACGTGGAATGTGGCTGCCTCTTTCCTTCAAGTCTGCCAGCTCCAAAAGACCTTGGGCAGCCCCTCGGAGGCATCGTTTCCAAAGTGATGGCCCAGTTCTGCCATCTTCTGCTTGTGATTCTCTGCAAATGGCCTTGAGAAATATCCTGCCTATCTCTCCAACCCGGAGGGTGTCCTTAGGCACCCATCATGATACCCATGGATACCCTTGTTCTCCATGAACTCCTCTAATCCTTCCTTCCTTCCTTCCTTCCTTCCTTCCTTCCTTCCTTCCTTCCTTCTTTCTTAACATAAGAACAGCCTTGCTGGAAGAGGCCACAGCCCATCCAGTCCAGTCTTCTGTCTCCCACAGTGGCTCCCCATTGGCTTCAGGGTCTTCCCAAGCAGATGTCTTCACCTGCTTATGATTCCCTGCAAATGGCATTGAGAGATCTCCTGCCTATCTCTCCATCCCAGAGGGTATCCTTAGGCATCCATCATGATAGCCATGGATACCCTTGTTCTCCATGAACTCCTCTCATCCTTTCTTTCTTTCTTTCTTTCTTTCTTTCTTTCTTTCTTTCTTTCTTTCTTTCTTTCTTTCTTTCTTTCTTTCTTTCTTTCTTTCTTTCCATAAGAACAGCCTTGCTGGAACAGGCCACAGCCCATCCAGTCCGGCCTTCTGTCTCCCACAGTGGCTCCCCATTGGCTTCAGGGTCTTCCCAAACAGATGTCTTCACCTGCTTAGGATTCCCTGCAAATGGCATTGAGAGATCTCCTGCCTATCTCTCCATCCCGGAGGGTATCCTTAGGCATCCATCATGATAGCCATGGATACCCTTGTTCTCATCCTTCCTTAAAGGTGTCGAGGCTGACAGCTGTCACCACGTCTTCTGGCAGGGAGTTCCATAGACCAGGGATCCTCTGGGTGAAAAGGTCCTTCCTCTTATTTGTTGGAGGTCTGGCTTCCAAAAGTTTCATGGAGTGCCCCCTAGTTCTAGTGTTGTGCGATAGGGAAAACGGTTTTCCCTTTTCGACTTTGTCCACACCGTGCATGATTTTATAGACATCAATCAGGTCACCTCTCAGGCGCCGTCGTTCTAGAGTGAAGAGGCCGAGCCGTTGCAGCCTCAGATGGTAAGGAAGGTGTTCCAGCCCCCTCATCCTTCTGGTTGCCCTCCTCTGCACCTTTTCCATTTCCATAATATCCTTCTGAAGGGATGGGGACCAGAACATGAAAATAAGGCTATGGTATATTTTTCGGGTGGGGAAAAATAGAAGCCCTCCCCCCAAAATAAGGCCCTTGGACAACCCCACCCCGCTCTGGCCAGGCAGTGCCACTCACTGACCTACGGGTATTCTGAAGGCGCCAAGCCGCGTGAGCGTCTGTTCCCTGCCCCCTGGCTCCCGCGGCTTGGCACCTTCGGAATACCCCTCGGTCAGTGAATGCATGGCTGGAGAGAGGGGTTGCGCGAGTGGCTGCTTCACTCCCCGCTCGCACGCCTCCCAGCCTCACCATGCCCTGGGCCAGCTCTCCCTGCAGGGCCAAGGTACCACCACCGCTGCCGCCGCCATCCAGCATTGCGGCTTCCAAACCCCGGATTTTGGCTGCCGAGTCTTCCGGCAGTGGCCGCTCTGGGAGTATGCTCTATGGTTCTGGCAGCCGGCCCACAACCAGTGAATCGCGCTGTGCCCAGCTGGAAAGGGGTTTTCTGGGCGGCTGCTCGTGGGCGTGGCCGCCTCATGACTGCTGGGTTGCGCTGTTGCAACAGCGGTTCGCCCTTGAGGCTGTGCCCGGCTCTTCGGGAGCCCACTCGGAATAGAGCAGCCGCCCGGCAACCCCAAAACAATAAGCCCTCCCCTGATAATATGGCCCAAGCCATATTTGGGTGGTCAAAAATAATTTATTTGGGGGAAAAACTTTGGAACGCCTCAAGCAATTTCAACGAAACAGATGACTTTCTCTCTAAAAAAAAATGCTGTGGGGGTAAGACACCCCATCGCTTCTCGAGGTGGGTGTTCTGTTAAGATACAGCCTGTTGGGCCTTAAAATGGCTTCTACTGTACTGCGGTAAAATGGCTCCTACTGTACTGCGCAGTGGAGTTGCCGTGGTAACGGCTTAAAATACCCTAAAATGGCTTCTACTACACTGCTGTAAAATGGCTTCTACTGTACTGCGCAGTGGAGTTGCCATGGTATTCCACAAGGGGGCTCCCTCTGGTAAGGGGGAAAATCCAACCTTAGAAATTATGTTTCGTCCGGACATTTTTCCCCCTATGAAAAAAAATACCTGGGTGAGGGTTAGAGTTATCGGCTAGTCCAGAATCCAGAAGCAGAAATCAAAACACACGCACACTCAGGATTTTTCTCAACCCAAAAGAGCCACTCACGTGTGCCGTAGCCCACCAAGAGTACGGCGTGGTCGATCATCCAGGGGTTACAGAGGACGAAGAACGGGTGGGAAATGCCTTTGCGGTAGAACTGGAGAGGGAGAGGGAGACAGAGAGAGAGAGAGAGAGAGAGAGAGAAGAAAAAAGTAAATTAAAACTTAATTATGGCAAGCAAGACCCCGGAATTTTGGAATAACCAATTTCATTGTAATTTTAGTACAATGACAATAAATATTATTATTATTATTATTATGAATACAGAGTTGGAGGGGACCTTGGAACTCTTTTACTCGAATCCCCTGCTCAAGCGGGAGACCCCTATGCCACAGGTATCCAACTTTGGAACTTTTAAGACTGGTGGACTTCAACTCCCAGAATTCCCCAGCCAGCCTCGCAAGGCTGGCTGGGGAATTCTGGGAGTCGAAGCCCACCAGTCTTAAAGTTCCTAGACACCTTTTACCCTACACCATTCCAGAGAAGTGGCTGTCCAGTCTCTTCTTTAAAATCTCCTAAGATGGAGAATCCACAACTTCTGGAGTCAAGCTGTTCCACTGGTTAATTGTTCTCGCTCTTAGGGAATTTAGTTCTAGCTTGGGTCTCTTTTGTAAAAAAAAAGCTTCCACCTGTTATTTCGTGTCCTGCCTTCTGGTCCCTTGGGGAATACGTGGACCCCTTCTTCTATTGGCAGAAGAACAATGGAAGATAGCTAGCAAGTCATCCCTAATCCTTCTCTTTCTTAGAGTAGACGTACCCATTCCCCACAAACCGTTCTCCATATGCTTCATGCTCCAGTCTCCATGCAATCTCATCGTTTTCTCTGCAGACTTTCGAGGGTCTCGGCATCTTTTGGTGCTGAGGACAAGATCAGGGTCCAAAAAAGATCTGGACAGCCTTGAACAACGGGCCGTGTGGAACAAAATGAAATTTAAACGGAGAAAAGTAAGGTTTTAGACATAAGAAGGAAAAACCTCCTTTATGCTTAAAAATTAACAGGAACTGGCCTGGCTAGTCTAGGGAAGAGAAGGAGACAGGAGAGCATCTTCCAATACTTGAGGGGCTTCCCCAGAGAGGAGGAAGGGGGTCCAGCTATTCTCCAAAGGACCTTTGAAGGCCAGAGAAGGAAGAATGGATGGAAACTGACCAAGGAGAGATTCAACCTGGGAATAAGGAGGAATTTCCTGACAGGGAGAACCATCAACCCATGGAACAGAAGTTGCCTTCGGAAGTTGTGGGAGCTTCATCCCTGAAGGCTTTCAAGAAGAGACACGACTGCCCTTTGTCAGAAATGGTGTAGGGTCTCCTGCTTGGAAGTGGGGTTGGACTAGATGACCTACAAGGTCCCTTCCAACTCTGTTAATCTGAATCGATCGAAGATGATCAAAGGCCTGGAGGCTAAAACCTATGATGGACGGTTGCAGGAACTGGGCCTGGCTGGTCTAGGGAAGAGAAGGACCAGGGGAGACAGGAGAGCATCTTCCAGTATTTGAGGGGCTGCCCCAGAGAGGAGGAAGGGGGTCCAGTTATTCTCCAAAGCCCCTTTGAAGGCCAGAGAAGGAAGAATGGATGGAAACTGACCAAGGAGAGATTCAACCTGAGAATAAGAAGGAATTTCCTGACAGGGAGAACCATCAACCCATGGAAGAGAAGTTGCCTTCGGAAGTCGTGGGAGCTTCATCCCTGGAGGCTTTCAAGAAGAGGCTGGGCTGCCCTCTGTCAGAAATGGTGTAGGGTCTCCTGCGTGGAAGTAGGGTTGGACTAGATGACCTCCAAGGTCCCTTCCAAGGACCAGGGGAGACAGGAGAGCATCTTCCAATAGTTGAGGGGCTGCCCCAGAGAGAAGGAAGAGGGTCCAGCTATTCTCCAAAGCCACCTTGAAGGCCAGAGAAGGAAGAATGGATGGAAACTGACCAAGGGGAGATTCAACCTGGAAATGAGGAGAAACTTCTTAACAGTGAGGACAATTTAACCAGCGGAACAGCTTGCCACCAGAAATTACGGGTGCTCCAACACTGGAGATTTTTGAAGAAGAGATTGGACAACCGCTTGTCTGAAGTGGCGTAGGATCTCCTGCCTAGGCAGGGGGTTGGACTAGAAGACCTCCAAGGTCCCTTCCAACTCTATTCTGATTGATTGATCGATTGATTGATCGTCTCTCACCTGCATAGCAAAGGCGTTCAGAGCGATGGAGATGGGACCGTTCTTGGCCAGCCAAGCTGCAATATCTGCCCAAGGAGAGAAGAGCACAGGTATAAGCATCATCTTTATTGTCATTATACTTAAATACAAGGCAATTGGTTAAGAGGGTGGGGCACCTTCCTGAGGTTCCCCCCCCTTCCCCCCAAAACAGAAAATCTCTCACGCATCATTCATTTCAAGTGGAAACTCCTTACAGGTGTGGCTAGGCGTGCATTGCAGGTGTTACTACATCATCTTATACAGGTAGTCCTTGACTTACGACCAAGATTGTGAATGGAATTTTAAGTTACTGTAATCGTAAGTTAAGCCTTTCCTTTCCCTTCCCTTCCCTCCTTCTCCCAATTTCCCTTCCCTTTTTCCTTTCTGTTTTTATTTCCTTCCCTTCTTTTTCCTGTCCTCCTCCTTCTTTCACTCCTTCCTTCTTTCCTTTCTTCCGTTTGTCTTTTCATTTCTGTTCTGTTTATTTATTATTTTTCTTACTTTACTTCTCTTCCCTCCTTCCTTCTATTTTCCTTCCCTTCCCTTTTTCCTTTGTTTTTATTTTATTCCCTTCTTTTTCCTGTCCTCCTCCTTCTTTCCCTCCTTCCTTCCTTTCCTTCCTTCCTTCTTACCTTTTGTCTTTTCATTTCTGTTCTGTTTATTTATTTTTCTTACTTTACTTCTCTTCTCTTCCCTCCTTCCATCTATTTTCCTTCCCCTCCCTTCCCTTTTGATTTCATTCCCTTCTTTTTCCTGTCCCCCTCCTTCTTTCCCTCCTTCCTTCTTTCCTTCCTTTTGTCTTTTCATTTCTGTTTGGTTTATTTATCATTTTCTTTTACTTCTTTTTTAAATTTTTTTTACTGTTTTTATTCTGTAAACTGGTCCTTTCCTAAAAGCCAACCAAGACAAAGACAAAGGAACGCACCATTCTCGTCCTGGGGGATGGCCACACTGCTGTTGATGTAAACGGCCACTTTCTCCTTGGAGAAGCCGCAGTTTTGCTCGAAGCCTTGGTAGCTGTAATCCCCCTCGGTCTCCAGGCCCCCTGGGGAAATGCAAGCAGAAACCCCTGTCAAGGAAGGTTCCAGAAGGAACTTGGGAAAACCAGAGAGGAAAGGATCCAGTCGGGAAGCTATACAATACAATACAATAGCAGAGTTGGAAGGGACCTTGGAGGTCATCTAGTCCAACTCCCTGCCAGGCAGGAAGCCCTATACCCTTTCAGAGAAATGGCTATCCAACATCTTCTTAAAGACTTTCAGTGTTGGGGCATTCACAACTTCTGGAGACAAGTTGTTCCACTAATTAATTTATTAAATTTCTCCTCAGTTCTAAGTTGCTTCTCTCCTTGATTAGTTTCCACCCATTGCTTCTTGTTCTGCTCTCAGGTGCTTTGGAGAATAGCTTGACTCCCTCTTCTTTGGGGCAACCCCTGAGATATCGGAAGGCTGCTATCATGTCTCCCCTGGTCCTTCTTTTCATTAAACTAGACCTACCCAGTTCCTTCAACCGTTCTTCATATGTTTTAGTCTCCAGTCCCCTCATCCTCTTTGTGGCTCTTCTCTGCACTCTTTCCAGAGTCTCTACGTCTTTTCTACATGGTGCCGACCAAAACTGGATGCCGTATTCCAAGTGTGGCCTTCCCAAGGCCTTATAAAGTGGTATTAACCCTTCAGGTGATCTTGATTCTCTCCCTCTGTAGATGCAGCCTAGAACTGGGTTGGCTTTTTTGGCAGCTGATGCCCACGGCTGGCTCCTATTTCAATGGTTGTCCACTAGCTAAGGGACTTTGGAGCTGTGTTGAAAACAGAGGGGGAAATTCTTCCGTTATCATCAGGAAAACCAAGCCCCAAACATCGGAACAACCACAGGCCTTGGACCCAGCTTCCAAAGCTTCTCTTGCAATTCTTATTTTTCAGTTTCAGGGGAGCCAAAAAGTGCAATGCACTAGAAACGCAGGTATCCTCGACTTACAACCGCTCATTCAGTGACAATTCAAAGTTGCAACAGTACTGAAAAAAGCGACTGATGATCGTTTTTACCCTCACGATCAATGCAGCGTCTTCAAGGTACAGGTACGATATAGGTGGTACCTTGCTCAATAGTAGCAACTGTGAGAGGGGATCTTGGAGTCCTAGTGGACAACCATTGAAATAGGAGCCAGCCGTGGGCAACAGCTGCCAAAAAAGCCAACCCAGTTCTAGGCTGCATCAACAGAGGGAGAGAATCAAGATCACCTGAAGGGTTAATACCACTTTATAAGGCCTTGGGAAGGCCACACTTGGAATATCTGCATTCAGTTTTGGTCACCACGATGTAGAAAAGACGTGGAGACTCTGGAAAGAGTGCAGAGAAGAGCAACAAAGATGATTAAGGGACTGGAGACTAAAACATATGAAAAACGGTTGCAGGAACTGGGTATGTCTGGTTTAATGAAAAGAAGGACCAGGGGAGACATGATAGCAGTCTTCCGATATCTCAGGGGCTGCCCCAAAGAAGAGGGAGTCAAGCTATTCTCCAAAGCACCTGAGGGCAGAACAAGAAACAATGGGTGGAAACTAATCCAGGAGAGAAGCAACTTAGAACTCAGGAGGAATTTCCTGACAGTGAGAACAATGAATCAGTGGAACAGAAGTTGCCTCCAGAAGTTGTGAATGCTCCAACACTGGAAGTCTTTAAGAAGATGTTGGATAGCCATTTGTCTGAAAGGGTATGGGGCTTCCTAACTAGGCGGGGGGTTGGACTAGAAGACCTCCAAGGTCCCTTCCAACTCTGCTATTGTATTGTTTTAAGGTCACATCGTCAAAGCTCAGCTGCTTGGCCACTGGCTCACACTTGTGACCATCGGTGCGCCCCGAGGTTATGTGATCCCCTTTTGCGACCTTCTGCCGAGCAAAATCGATGGGGAAGCCAGATTCACTTAACAGCCAGGTTTCTAGCTTATCAACCACAGCGATTCACTTAGCAACTGCGACAAGGAAGGTCGCAAAATGGGGCGAAACTCCCTTAACAGATGTCTCACTGAACAACGCAAATTTGGGGCTGAATTGTGTTTGTAAAATGAGGGCCACCTGTACTTATCCTTAAAGGTAACGGTTCCCCTCTCACATCTGTGCTCGTCGTCCCTGACTCTAGGGGGCGATGCTCATCTCCGTTTCAAAGCCAAAGAGCCAGCACTGTCCAGAGACGTTTCCGGGGTCATGTGGCCAGCATGACTCAACGCCAAAGGCACACGAAACACTGTTCCCTTCCCACCAAAGGTGGTTCCTATTTTTCTACTCGCATTTTTACCTGCTTTCGAACGGCTAGGTGGGCAGAAGCTGAGACAAGTCACGGGGGCTCCCTCCGTTACGTGGCGCTGGGGATTCGAACCGCCCAACTGCCGCCCTTTCTGATCAACAAGCTCAGCGTCTTAGCCACTGAGCCACCAGGTCCCTCAGAATAGAATAGAATAGAATAGAATAGAATAGAATAGAATAGAATAAGGAATAAATAATAATATGGAATGGAATGGAATAAAAATAGAATAGAATAGAACAGAACAGAACAGAATAAGAAATCAGAATAGAATAGGGGATAGAATAGAATAGAATAGGGAATAAATAATAATATCGAGTGGAATGGAATAAGAATAGAATAGAATAGAATAGAATAGAATAGAATAGAACAGAACAAGAAATCAGAATAGAATAGGGGATAGAATAGAATAATAAAGAATAGAATAGAATAGAATAGAATAAGGAATAAATAATAATATGGAATGGAATGGAATAAAAATAGAATAGAATAGAACAGAACAGAATAAGAAATCAGAATAGAATAGGAGATAGAATAGAATAGAATAGAATAGAATAAGGAATAAGGAATAAATAATAATATAGAATGGAATGGAATAAAAATAGAATAGAATAGAATAGAACAGAATAAGAAATCAGAATAGAATAGGAGATAGAATAGAATAGAATAGAATAATAAAGAATAGAATAGAATAGAGTAGAATAAGGAATAAATAATAATATGGAATGGAATGGAATGGAATAAAAATAGAATAGAATAGAACAGAACAGAATAAGAAATCAGAATAGAATAGGGGATAGAATAGAATAGAATAAGGAATAAGGAATAAATAATAATATAGAATGGAATGGAATAAAAATAGAATAGAATAGAATAGAACAGAATAAGAAATCAGAATAGAATAGGAGATAGAATAGAATAGAATAGAATAGAATAATAAAGAAAAGAGGAGAGTGGAAAGAATGGAAGGAAAGAGAAGAGGAGAATAATAAAGAGAAGAAGGGAAGGGAAGGAAAGGGAAACCACCGCACTGCAGATCTTTCTGATCGACAAGCTCAGCTTTGTAGCCCCTGAGCCCCCTACCGCCTCTTTACTCATCCTTACCCCTCTCTTTATTCTGACCCCCATGACACCCAAAAGGACAAAGCAAAGTGTTGCTGGGGAAAAACGGTGCAGCCGAAGCTTCACGATGGCCTCCAATTCTGCCCGCTCAGCAAAAACCCCACACAAAGGTTTCACCCAGTTGCTCCCAGCCGCCCGGAAAGCCTGGCCTGGTTTCCTACTTTAGAAGCCCAGAGTTCAGTTCTGAAGTCGAGACCGGTTTAGCCCTCTTCCCCCTACTCTTGTTCTGCCCCTCAACCCCCCTCCCTCCCTCCCAGCACGGATGATGTGACACTGTTAGTGAAACATCTGGAAGGAAACCACCCAGGACCCCACAGTCCTCCCCCTCCTCCTCCTCCTCTATTCCCTTCTATCACTGATGACATTACTCAGTGGGGTCGTGAAAGGTCTGGAAGAAAACCACCAAGCTCACAGAGCACCCAGGACTCCATAGTAGTAGTAGTTCTTCTTCTTCTTCTTCTTCTTCTTCTTCTTCTTCTTCTTCTTCTTCTTCTTCTTCTTCTTCTTCTTCTTCTTCTTCTTCTTCTTCTTCTTCTTCTTCTTCTTCTTCTTCTTCTTCTTCTTCTTCTCCTCCTCCTCCTCCTCCTCCTCCTCCCCCTCCCCCTCCTCCTCCTCTAAAACCCCACTCCCTTCCATCACTGATAATACCCAGTTTGGTAGTTAAACATCTGGAAGAAAACAACCAAACTTAGAGAGAACCAAGGACCCCACAGTCTTTTTCTCCCATCTCCTTCCTTCTAGCACTGATGACATTACCTAATTGGGTAGTGAAATGTCTGCAAGAAAACAACCAAGCTCAGAGAGCACCAAGGATCCCACAGTCCTTTTTTACTACTTCTTCTTCTTCTTCTTCCTCCTCCTCCTCCTCCTCCTCCTTCTCTCTTCCCCCAACCCTCTCCCCCTTCTAGTTCCCATAATATTACCTAGTTGGGTCATGAAATATCTGTAAGGAAGCAACCATCCTCAGAGAGCACCAATGACCTCACAGTTCTCTTCTTCTTCTTCTTCTTCCTCCTCCTCCTCCTCTATTCCCTTCTATCACTGATGACATTACCTAGTTGGGTTGTGAAACGCCTGCAAGGGAACCACCCATCTCAGAGAGCACACAGGACCCCACCGACTTACCCAGCTTCTCGATAGCCTCGTAGGCGTTGGAAGGCAGACCACCTCCACAGGCTTTGTCGATAAGGTCGCAGTCCACCAGCTCTGTAGAGGGAGAAGGTCGGATGAAGGTCAGCTGGATGCTGGAGGCGAAGGCAGGCCACATGGACCACCTCCTCCTCCACCGAGGCCATGGCTCTGAATCTCAGCTCAGCTGGCTGGGGAATTCTGGGAGTGGAAGTCCACCCATCTTAAAGTTGCTAAGGTGGAGGAACCCTGTGCTACCTCCAACATGGCCTTGGGGGCTCTAAGCTATGGGGAGCTGCAACGGGCCTACCTCACATGTGCTCATAAGGACCATAAGGTCGTAGAGCTTCTGAACATGTCAAGAAGGCCAAGAAGGGTGGAGAAGGGCCTTATTTACCTTTCTGAATGGTTATCAGCAGGGATGAAGGCCAACAAGGTGCAGTACAATACAATACAATAGCAGAGTTGGAAGGGACCTTGGAGGTCATCTTGTCCAACTCCCTGCCTAGGCAGGAAGCCCTATACCCTTTCAGACAAATGGCTATCCAACATCTTCTTAAAGACTTGCAGTGTTGGGGCATTCACAACTTCTGGAGGCAACTTCTGTTCCACTGGTTAATGGTTCTAACTGTCAGGAAATTTCTCCTCAGTTCTAAATTGCTTTTCTTCTTGATTAGTTTCCACCCATTGCTTCTTGTCCTGCCCTCGGGTGCCTTGGAAAATAGCTTGACTCCCTCTTCTTTGGGGCAACCCCTGAGATATTGGAAGGCTGCTATCCTGTCTCCCCTAGTCCTTCTTTTTATTAAACTAGACCTACCCAGTTCCTGCAACCGTTCCTCATATGTTTGAGCCTCCAGTACCCTAATCATCTTGGTTGCTTTTCTCTGCACTCTTTCCAGAGTCTCCACGTCTTTTCTACATCGTGGCGACCAAAACTGGATGCCGTATTCCAAGTGTGACCTTCCCAAGGCCTTATAAAGTGGTATTAACCCTTCACGTAATCTTGATTCTCTCCCTCTGTTGATGCAGCCTAGAACTGGGTTGGCTTTTTTGGCAGCTGCTGCCCACGGCTGGCTCCTATTTCAGTGGTTGCCCACTAGGACTCCAAGATCCCTCTCACAGTTACTGCTATTGAGCAAGGTACCACCTATACTGTACTGTGGATTTCATTTTTGTTGCCTAAATGTAGAACCTGACTCTTTTCGCCATTGAATTTCATTTTATTAGATAGTGCCCAATGTTCAAGTTTGTCAAGATCCTTCTGTATCTTAAGGTGCAATAGGGAAGGGGGACCGGTTTAAGAGCTGGAAACCCAGATGTGAGTCAAAGCCCCAGTCTAGGTGCTTCCTAGGGGACTCTGGCCCCATCAGACTCCAAGGGGGTTCCAGTGGGGAAGGGGCCAGCCTCAGAGCAGGGTGGGAACTCAAGTTCCGGGCCTCCTTAGATTCAGAAGGACACCTGGGTGACCTGGGATGGTCCTCAGGCTGAAGCCAACTGAACCCCACTCTTCTTGCCTCTGGCCCCGAGACCTTCTTAAGGTCCTCCATGTCAGACCAAGACGAACAACAGCATCAATGGAGTGACCCCAAAGAGGTGCCCAGTCTTCACAAAGCCTGTTGACCAATGGTCCCTCAGGACACCAGAGCTTCCTTCCTCCTGGCTTTGGGTGAATGTCAGCAGTCGAGGTGAGAAATAGCCACAAAGCATGGCATGAGGGGTGTTGTAGCCCACCAGATTCAGGACAGTGGGGAGGGTTGGGGAGGAACCTGGGCCAGTCCTGGAGTCTGGGGAAGGCTCTGAGGAGGGCTCTGTGTCGGAGGCAGAGAGGGGGCCAGGGCCGTCCAACAGTTATCAGCTGCCTTCGGAGTCAAACATCAGGGAGGCAGAAGAACAGCTGGAGCCTGTTCCCAGGGTGCGCATGCACAGAGTGGCCAGATGAAGGGAATAGCTAAAGAACAGGGATCGACTTGGGAGGAAGGCCACAGGTGGACAATGAATGGCCCCTCCCAGAAGGAATAAAGAGGAGCAAAAGGGGAGTGGAGTTTGCAGGAGGCCATTAGTTCATATTATTAGTGTGTTGTCTATCTGTCAACTCTTTGTGTTCACAGGTAGACATCTGCAGAGCATTGTCGGCAGAGCAGGATCTCAGATTACAGTAGCTGGGTTGAGCTGGACGAAGCTATTGGGTAACGTGATTTATGACACAGACTGAAGGGAGCAAAGGAACGCAGGCAAAGTTCAGAAGCAGATAAAGAAAAAAAAAGATGGCTGTGAATAAGAAATGCCTAATGAAGATGGCCTAATGAAGCTGTTAATAAATCACTGCTTTTTGTAGTACTCTATCGGGCCACTTATTATGAAGCAGGCATCGTTAGAGTACTTTACACTATCTGAGTTTGTGCCTCACAGAGACTCCTTGCCAAGTATTTCATTGTACAGCACGATGAATGGCCCCTCCCAGAGGAAACAAAAGAGGAACGACTGGGGAGTGGAGTTTGCAGGAGACCATTAGTTCGCTTCATTGGTTCGTGACTCTCCAAGGCTCCTGGCCAAGTTCTGCAAATATCAGCCTGGCAGCTCTCCAAGCCAGATAAGGTCTGTGACCGTAAATCCTCCCTTGAAAGACTTTGCTGGAGGTGCAGAATTCACAGTCAATTAATAAAAGGGGTTTTTGTCGGGACCAGGAGTTGGCTTCAGGCTCTCGAGAAGTCTCGGTCAGAACAAGGGTTGGGTCCATGTTTCCCAAAAGGGCAACCCCCACCCACCCCGACAGACTGTGACCCCAACCCGTCAGTTACCTTGCTCAGAGAGGGAGAGCAAGGTACCCTTGTGAAGGTACCACTGTCCTTCGATGTTGCCCGTTACGGAGAAGGCCCAGCAGGAACCACATTCGCCCTGCAGAGAGAAGAAGAGACGAGACACGAAGAGCATCAGAAAAGCTCCATCCAAGCTTTAGGGCAGTGCTCCTAAACCTGGGCCACTTGAAGAGGGTGGACTTCAACTCCCAGAATCCCCCAGGATCAAACAATGAATTTCCCACCCCAACCACCCCAGGCTTCCATGTAGACCAGTGGTTCTCAACCTTCCCAATACAGTTCCTCATGTTGTGGTGACCCCCAACCATAAAATTGGTGTCTCGGTTCCTAAGACCATCGAAAATATGTGTCTTCCAATGGTCTTAGGCGACCCCGTGAAAGGGTCATTCGACCCCACAAAGGGGTCGCAACCCATAGGTTGAGAACCGCTGATGTAGACGGTATTAAAAAATTATCTTTGTTATGGGAACCATCTGACATCTTCCACACATCTTTTGAGCTGACCTTGAAAGGTTTCCAGAGCCTCGCAAACTCTCATGGAACTGCAGAAGTTTTATTTCTCCAAAGTAACCCATTAGTAGTCAACATCCCCACCCTCCTGCTCTAATGACAAGTTGGAATTGAAGAGGTACGTAGCTGCCTGTGTTTCAATCTTGACACTAGTGTTTCTCAAGCTTGGCCCAGGTGGACTTCAACTCCCAGAATTCCCCAGCCAGCAAAGCTAGGGAAGTTGAAGTGTAGGAATATAGAGGAAAGGTTAGGTACAGGCATGTGCAGCTAACTGCCATGATCTCAGTAGCTGGTTACCTCAAATACCTATTACCTAATTAGCAGAACCAGAGGTAGGAAGAGAGGAAAGGTTACATGCAGACATGCGCAGCAAACTGCCATGATCTCAGTAGCTGTTCACCTCGAATACCTAGGAGCTCACCTAACTAGCAGAACCAGAGGTAGGAAGAGAGGAAAGGTTACATGCAGACATGTGCAGCAAACTGCCATGATCTCAGTAGCTGGTTACCTCAAATACCTATGGGCTCACCTAATTAGCAGAACCAGATGTAGGAAGAGAGGAAAGGTTACATGCAGACATTTTGGCCACCACTGCTGGGATGGATTTCTGAGACCTACACTGAAGTCCACCCATGTTGAAGTTGCTACGGTTCAGAAACTCCATCCCTAGCTTAATTCAGGGAGGGTCAAGCTGTCCTGGTTGGGGAATTCTGGGAGTTGAAGTCCACAGGTCTTAGAGAAGTTGCCAAGGTTGGAGAACTCTGCCCTAGATCACTTGATATGGCCCCATTGGCCAAAGAATCGGACATCCCCGCCCCACCCAGGCCCCCATCTCAGAATCCATCCAAGGGGACTTAGCCTAGGAGGAAGACCCACCTGGTTTTTGACCACTGTGACAGCCCCATGGTCTCGCCAGTCCCATTCCTCGGGGAAGGAGCCATTCGGGATGGAGGCCATTTTCATTGGCCGGCCAGGTAGCTTCGCCAGCAGCGGATTCAGGTACAGGAACCGGAATTCCTCCTCTGAGAGGAGAGAAAAGCAGACCCTGAGTGGCAGCTCCTGCCCCAAACCTCCATTGACATATGGAGAGAGAATCACAGGGTGGGGAAGGACCCTGGAGGTCTTCTAGTCCAGCCCCCTTTGCTCAAGCAGGAGACCCGTACAGAATAACAGAGTTGGAAGGGACCTTGGAGGTCTTCTAGTCTAGCCCCCTGCTCAAGCAAGGTCCCTTCCAGTTCTGTTATTCTATAAGGCTCTCCTGCTTGAGCAAAGGGGGCTGGACTAGAAGACCTCCAAGGTCCCTTCCAGTTCTGTTATTCTGTAAGGCTCTCCTGCTTGAGCAAAGGGGGCTGGACTAGAAGACCTCCAAGGTCCCTTCTGACTCTGTTATTCTGTAAGTCTCTCCTGCTTGAGCAAGGGGGCTGGACTAGAAGACCTCCAAGGTCCCTTCCGACTCTGTTATTCTGTAAGGCTCTCCTGCTTGAGCAAGGGGGCTGGACTAGAAGACCTCCAAGGTCCCTTCTGACTCTGTTATTCTGTAAGTCTCTCCTGCTTGAGCAAGGGGGCTGGACTAGAAGACCTCCAAGGTCCCTTCTGACTCTGTTATTCTGTAAGAGTCTCCTGCTTGAGCAAGGGGGCTGGACTAGAAGACCTCCAAGGTCCCTTCCAGCTCATTCATTCGATCCTATGTTACGTCCACAATGTATATTCCTTTTCCTGGCTGTTTTGACTGAGAAGAGATCCCCCTGCAGAGGAGAATGGATAGTTTGGCACGGAATACATCTGGCTACTCATCTATTTCATGCGGCCGGCCTGGCGTAGCTTTTAAATTTATTTTATCAACTGGGTTTTATTGGGACTTTTTAGAACAGGTTCTTGTTTAATTTGTTTTTATTATATTTATTGTACCCGAGGTTTTTATGTTTTTATGATTGCCTGTTCACCGCCCTGAGTCCAGCAAGGGAGATAGGGCGGTATATAAATTTGAAGAAAGTGAAAGTGAAAGTGGATCCCAATGCGAAAATATCCATCCACTTGCTCAACCACTGTTTGCCATCCAGAAAAGAAACCGGAAACTAAACTTCTCACCTACCTGTCAGGTCGCTAAATTTGGTGACTCCGTATTCTGCGGTGCCCTGATCCAGTTCCTGGTAGAGACGGGCCTTCTCCAGGTTCTCAGCAAATATGCCGAAGCGCCTTTGGGTCTCTGAAAGAAAGCAGCCCATGGAAACAGCCCCCAATTAGAATTAGGACTAGGCCAGGGGTCTGCAACCATGGCAATCTGAAGACGCCTGGACTTCAACTCCCAGAATTTCACAGCCTGCTATCTATCTATCCATCCATCCATCCATCCATCCATCCATCCATCTATCTATCTATCTATCTATGAGAGAATAACAGCTCCTGTTAAGAGGCCCTTTTAAGGGAGGAGACAAGCTGTCTTCCTTCTCTGCCTTTCGACTCAACCCAGAGATCATCTAGACAGAGACCCAGTGAGATTGCTGCTGTGTGAAATTTTTTAGATATGTGTTAGATTTTTAAGGGCTGATTTAATAAATAATAATAAAAATCTAACACATATCTAAAAAATTTCACACAGCAGCAATCTCATTGGGTCTCTGTCTAGATGATCTCTGGGTTGAGTCGAAAGGCAGAGGAGGAAGATAGCTTGTCTCCTCCCTTAAAAGGGCCTCTTAACAGGAGCTGTGAAAATATTCTCTCATTAATAGAGTCCTGTAAATGGCTGATGTAATCAGGGAAGCCGGTTAGCTCAAGGCATAGAAAGGCTTGCCTGATATGCTGGAAAGTGCCGGTTCAAATCCCAGTAGAAGGAGTATGGCCAGCTGAAAAAGGCTAATAAGCCCGAAATGGATCCATCCTGGTCTCTTATTTATTAAATCAGCCCTTAAAAATCAAACACCTATCTATCTATCTACCCTCCCTCGATCCATCCATCTATCTGGTTTTTATGCTATGTGATTGCAGTTCTGTTTTGAAAGTGGCGATCTCTGGCCGATGCCTGCACTGTGCCTGCGAAATTGCGCCATGGGGCCTGCTTCTTCCCCCCCCCCCCCCAACTGCAAGAGGCCCCTCCCCAACGTGCCACCTTCCCCAGTCACCTCTTTCGTCCAGGTAGCTCTTCTTGTAGGTGCTCAGAAAGTCCTTGAAGAGGGAGACCAGGTAGACAGAGGCGTTCTGGGGAAGGAAGACACACACACACACACACACAGGATGAGAACCGGAGACACGGAGGGCGCCCACCACTGACCGGATCACCGGCCTGGCCTTACCCCCAGCTGCAGCAGGCCAGTCCTCGGCAGAAACCTAAGGGGACAGAGGCCTCAAAGACTGAAACAGAGCAGCCATTTTTGGCTTGGGGGGGCACATTCAGGCTTCCCACCCTGCGTAAAGGGAGGGGCTCTGATGCCACCGGTGGGGGCACGGGACATCAGGACCCTCAAGAAGAGGTTGGCAGAGAAGCTGGGCACCTCCCTGGTTTGCCCCAAGAAGAAATTGGTCTAAGCTGGGAAGGAACCTTCGGAGTTTAAATGCTAAAAAATTGGAAATTCTCCTCTCGGGCCCCCCCAAAAAGCAGCAAGAACTGCAGCCTTGACAAATTGGGGGTGGGGGCACAAATGGGGGTGCGGAGGAACGGAATTCCTTGCAGAGGAGGGTCTGCTACGCTAAACAACCCCCCCCTCCTCTGCAAAAGGAAAAAAAATCAACTGAAGACAGGACAACCTAGCCCATGAGTCCCTTCCAGTCATCAGTGGACGGTCTCCTGGGTCTTTTGGGGAGCCCAGGGGAGGAACGGAGCCGAGCCCCCCTCCTCCTCCTCCTCGGAAGCCAGTCTGGCCAGCCATGCTGGTGCAAGGGTTCAAAGTTACAACGGTTCAAAGTTACAACGGGAAAAAGTGACTCAGGACCCATCCTTAAAAGTTACGACCGGTGTACCACCCCGTGATTAACATGACCGAGATCCGGATGCCAGGCAATCGGCTTGCATTTACGATGGTGGCAGAATCTCATGGTCCCATGATCCTAATGTGTGATCTTTCCCGCCATCAAAATCAATTTCGGGGGAGCGGGATTCGCTTAACGAGCATGCAATTTATTTAACGAATGCATGATTCATTTAACCATCATCATCTCCTTTTCATGACCCCATAATCCCTTGCATTGGGGTAGAATCCGGGCAGCTGAATGGAACTAGCAGAGTTTTTTAGTGGCCGGAAGCCATTCCCTGTTGCCAGTACGGAGTTTTGCTCAGCATGATATATTCTCATTGTGCCCAGAGAGAGGAAGGATTCATTTCATGCCGGTTTTTTTTTGGTTTTTTTTTAAGGCAATAAAATCAGGTCTCGCGATGCCTTGCTTAACTAAGGGCGTCCCGGCTGCAGTCGTAAAGTCGAGGACTAGCTGTATTCTCCTGGGGAAAAGCATCGCCCACCTGGAAAGACTCCATCTGCCTCAAAGGCTCTCCAGCTGCGCCCAGGAAAGGGCCGGTCAGAGGAAGCGTCTCCCATGGACCCAGCGTGGCCGCCTGGATTTCAGCCAATGGTTCTGTTGAGAAGACGAGAAATATTACAACAGCCACAACAGGAAAATTTGGAAGATCTCAAAGATGTTATGAGTACAATATTAGCAGAATACCTTAAAAGAGACAAAGATTAACTCTGGTGGGATATGGATCTGGTTTATAGAATTAATTATGCTAGGATGCACAATGTACCAAGAGAAGTTCATGTTAAATTTCTTAGGAGATCCACCAGGGATGAGATATTGAGGGCCCAACGGGATGGAATCTTAAAGTATCAGGATAAAGAAATAATCATTTTGAAACAAATTCCGAAAAAAATTAGAGAAATAAGAAGGAAGTATTCCTTCTTGTCTAAGAAATTATATAAAAAAGGAATATGGTTCAAGTGGGTATTGCCAGAGGGAATGCTGATCTTCTGGGAGGGAGGCAGAGTAAAAATTAAAACACTAAGTGAGGCATTCCCCCCAGTTGGGAGGCGAAGACGGGGGAACGGAGGGAGCGACGGCCCCGCCCGGGGACAGGGAAGAGGAGTCAATTGCGAAGAGACTCAGATCGCAAAAATGAGTTTATTTGAAACACTATTGTAATTGTTGGTACAAGAGAAAATGGATGGCAAATTAAAAAATGATTGAATATATAGACTATACAATGGAATCCTTTTATATGTTTATCCTTTACTTTTAAAATTGTAAATCTATGAAGTTTTGGGAGGGCAGGGAAGCTACCAAAATGTTCACCCCTTCACCAAGATCAAAGCGGGACCCTTCGGCCCCACAGCAGTTACTGGGAGGGGGCTGGTTCCACCCTTGATAACTTTGGGAACTACAACTCCCAGAATTCCTCAGCCAGGCATGTGGAATTCTGGGAGTTGAAGTCCACAGGTCTTAAAGTAACCAAGCTTAGATATCCCCCCCCCCCCCCAGCTTTAGAGCAAATCCTCCTGACCCCTATCAGAGGCCCGCTAGAGGGAGTCCTCAACATACAACCGTTTACTCAGTGACCGAAGTTACAACCGCACTGAAAAAAATAACGTTACCTCATGACTGAAGACTTAAGGAGTCCTCAAACTGTGACCACAATAGAGTCCAAAATGTCCATTTGCTGAGTGAGACCGGTGTTAGGTGAAATTTGCCCCATATTATGACCTTTTTGCCACGGTTGTTAAGCGAATCACTGCAGTTTGTTAGGCTAGCAACCCGGTTGTTAAGTGAACCATTGCAATTTGTTAGGTTATTAACATGGTTTTAGACTGTTGTTAGGTGAATTTTGCCCCATGTTATGACCTTTTTGCCACGGTTGTTAAGTGAATCACTGCAGTTTATTAGGCTAGCAACCCGGTTGTTAAGTGAATCATTGCAGTTTGTTAGGTTATTAACATGGTTTTAGACTGTTGTTAGGTGAATTTTGCCCCATGTTATGACCTTTTTGCCACGGTTGTTAAGTGAATCACTGCAGTTTGTTAGGCTAGCAACCCGGTTGTTAAGTGAATCATTGCAGCTTCTTAGGTTAATCACACGGTTGTTAAGTGAATCAGACTCCCCCATTGACTTTGCTTCTCAGAAGGTCGTAAAAGAAGGAATCAGGCGACTCCAAGTCACTGCGACCGTCATAAATATGAAACGGTGGCCAAGCATGCAAATTTTAATCACGTGACCCCAGGGATTCTACAACGGTCATAGGTGTGAAAAACGGCCCTGAGTCTTCTTCTTTTTTTTTTCCAAATGCTGTCGTAACTTTGAATGCTCAATGTCACTAAACGAATGCTTGTATGCTCAATGTCACTAAACGAATGCTTGCAAGTCAAGGATCAAACCAGAACGGCCGGAATTCACTGGGCACCAAGGCCAAACTCACCACCCTTATTGCTGGCCGTGGCACAACCCGCAATAGGATGGGCAGCTGAGTCGCAACGGCCTGTTTCGCAAGCCATGGTTTGAAAGCAAGCCGTCTTAGGGCAGGGTCCCAGCTTCTCTCTCGCACGAGATTGCCCTGAAGGCCTCCGGGCAAATGTTCCCTCCTCTTCCTCTCCCAGCCCTGATCTGCGAGGCAAAGCTGCCCCTGGGTGGGTGGGTGGGTGGGTGGGGGAATCTGCTGAGCTTGGCAGAGGCCTGGCGCCCGGCGGGTGCTGCAGGCAGCCTGAGAGCGGACTTACCGGTGGGATGGCAGTCTTGCTTCAGCAGGTTCTTGCTGTTCGCCCAGGGCTGGCTCCAAACCTCAAAGTGGCAGGACTGGGTGGCGAGAAGAGAAGAGAGGCAGAAGGGGGCGGAATTGGAAATCGGGAAATCGGGGTTACTAACAGTCCAAGTTGGGGTTGCTCAACTTCATCAGTCAACCAGAAAAGCCTTGACAGAGCAGAGACACCCTGTGGGAACTCTCTCTCTTTCTTTATCTATCCCTATCTCTCTCTCTTTCTATTTCTTTATCTATTGATCTATATCTATCCATCCATCCATCCCTCTCTGTCTAACTATCCATCTATCCTATCTATCTATCTATCTATCTATCTATCTATCTATCTATCTATCTATCTATCTATCTACCTACCTACCTACCTACCTACCTACCTACCTACCTACCTACCTATCTATCTATCTCTATCGTAGTTTTCAGAAGTCTATCTATCTATCTATCTATCTATCTATCTATCTATCTATCTATCTATCTATCTATCTATCTATCTATCTATCTATCTACCTACCTACCTACCTACCTACCTACCTACCTACCTACCTACCTACCTACCTACCTACCTATCTATCTATCTATCTATCTATCTATCTATCTCTATCGTAGTTTTCAGAAGTCTATCTATCTATCTATCTATCTATCTATCTATCTATCTATCTATCTATCTATCTATCTATTGTAGTTTTCAGAATATGACTATCTATCTATCTATCTATCTATCTATCTATCTATCTATCTATCTATCTATCTATCTATCTATCTATCTATCTACCTACCTACCTACCTACCTACCTATCTATCTATCTATCTCTATCGTAGTTTTCAGAAGTCTATCTATCTATCTATCTATCTATCTATCTATCTATCTATCTATCTATCTATCTATCTATCTATCTATCTATCTACCTACCTACCTACCTACCTACCTACCTACCTACCTACCTACCTACCTACCTACCTATATCGTAGTTTTCAGGTCTATCTATCTATCTATCTATCTATCTATCTATCTATCTATCTATCTATCTATCTATCTATCTATCTATCTATCTATCGTAGTTTTCAGAATATGACTATCTATCTATCTATCTATCTATCTATCTATCTATCTATCTATCTATCTATCTATCTATCTATCTATCTATCGTATTTTTCAGAATATAAGACTCTCTCTCTCTCCTTCCCTCTCTCTCATCCAGCATCTTGATTCCCTCGGTGTTGGGAACCTGGCAGCTAGTCTGGAAGGAGGAGTCAAGCAGGGCGCTAGCTCGGAATCCTTGAGCAGCTGGAACTTCTCGGAGATCCACGAGTCTCATCTCACGGAAGATTATCAAGAGAGATCCAACTTAGAACAATCAATCAATCAGTTAATCAAGTTATGGGCGCTTCATCCCTGGAGATTTTAAAGAAGAGACTGCGCAGGGGTCCCCTGCTTGAAGAGGGGGCTGGACCAGAAGACCTCCAAGGTCCCTTCCAGCCAGTGGTGGGTTTCAAATTCTTTTAGGACCTGTTCTGTAGGTGTGGCCTCCTTTGTGGGAGTGGCTTGCCGGCCATATGACCGAGTGGGAATGGCTCGGCAGTCATGTGACTGGGTGGGCGTGGCGAAGTGGTGAAACTCACTTAACAACGCTCTTGCTTAGCCACCAAAATGTTGGCTCAGGAACTCTGGCATTTGAAGCACTCAAGTCTTAAAGCTGTCAAGTTCCAAGACCCTAGCACCCCTCACCCTTTAGAGAAAAAACCCCCAGGGGTGTTCAGACTTGACAGCTTTAAGACTTGGGGACTTCCAGAATTTGTCCTCTCGCTCTTCCTCTTGATGATGGGCGGACGGAGGGAGCTGGAACCGGTTCTAAACGGCCCTGGAGATTTCTAGGACCTCTTCTATAGAAGAGGCTAGAACTGGCAGGAACCCACCCCCTCCTTCCAGCCCTAGGCTCCATGCTCTACAGCTGTCCACAGAACTGTGAAGGTTACAAAATATAGAATACTGGAGTTGGAAAGGACCTTGGAGGTCTTCTAGTCCAGCCCTCTGCTCAAGCAGGAGACCCTAGACCATCCTGGGCAAATGGCTGTCAATCTCTTCTTAAAAAGCCTCCTGCAATGGCTGTTCCACTGGCTCATTGTTGAATTTCTCTTTCATTCCAGGTTGCTTCTCTTCTTGATTAGTTTCCATCCGTTGCTTCTTGTCTTACCTTCAGCGGCTTTGGAGGATAGGTTGACACACACACCCCTTCCCTCTTCTTTCTAGGAGCCCCTCAAATACCGGAAGGCTGTTTATCATGTCACCCCTAGTCCTTCTTTAAAAGGAATCAGTGACTTCTGAACAAATCATTTTCCATGGAACTATGCAAAAACTGGGTACTTATTATTTTTAACTGTTATCTCAAAATAGTTTTGAATATTAACAGTAAAAACTAATATACAATACAATACAATACAATAGCAGAATTGGAAGGGACCTTGGAGGTCTTCTAGTCCAACCTCCTGCCTAGGCAGGAAGCCCTATACCAGGGGTCTCCAACCTTTGCAACTTTAAGTCTGAAGTCCTTCAGACTTAAAGTTGCAAAGGTTGGAGACCCCTGCCCTATACCATTTCAGACAAACGGCTATCCAACATCTTCTTAAAGACTTCCAGGGTTGGGGCATTCACAACTTCTGGAGGCAGGTAGTTCCACACATTAATTGTTCTGACTGTCAGGAAATTTCTCCTCAGTTCTAAGTTTCTTCTCTCCTTGATTAGTTTCCACCCATTGCTTCTTGTTCTGCCTTCAGGTGCCTTGGAGAATAGCTTGACTCCCTCTTCTCTGTGGCAGCCCCTGAGATATTGGAGCACTGCTATCTTGTCTCCCCTAATTCTTCTTTTTATTAAACTAGACCTACCCAATTCCTGCAACCGTTCTTCATATGTTTGAGCCTCCATTCCCCTAATCATCTTTGTTGCTCTACTCTGCCCTCTTTCTAGAGTCTCCACGTCTTTTCTACATCTTGGCGACCAAAACTGTATGCAGTATTCCAAGTGTGGCCTTCCCAAGGGATTACAAAAGTGGTATTAACCCTTCACGTGATCTTGATTCTATCCCTCTGTTTAGAACTGGGTTGGCTTTTTTGGCAGCTGATGCCCACGTCTGACTCCTATGTAAATGGTTGTCCACTAGGACTCCAAGATCCCTCTCACAGTTGCTGCTATTGAGCAAGGTCCCACCTATACTGTACCTGTGCATTTTGTTTTTCTTGCCTAAATGTAGAACCTGACTCTTTTCACCCTTGAATTTCATTTTATTAGATAGTGCCCAATGTTCAAGTTTGTCAAGATCCTTCTGTATCTGAAGCCTATTTTCTGGAGTGTTGGCTATTCCTGCCAGCTTGGTGTCGTCTGCAAATTTGATGAGTTCCCCATTTATCCCCTCATCCAAATCATTGATGAAAACTGTTGTTTATTTACTAAATTTATATGGTGCCTGTCACACTGATAAGGTGATTTATACACACACACACATATATTATCACACCCATCCTCTTAATTGGACCCGAAGGCTTTGGGAGGGTCCCTGCTTACCAGGTGTTGTGTTTTTCCTAGAGGGACCGATCCCAAAGCGTTGTTGCAGTCTGCAATCTCAGCCCCCTTGCAAGGACTCTGGAGCAGGACCACGTCCAGGTAGTGTTTGACTCCGTTCACCACCTGTTCTCAAGGAAAAAAGCACCGGGGTTAAGGAAATTCATGAGAACTTTTCCCAGAGCAAAATGCAACTCATCAATGAAAGAGCTTCCCTCCAGAGGTGGTGAGTGCTCCCATCCCTGGAGGCTTTTAAGAAGAGGCTGAAGAGCCACTTTGTCCACAAGGGGTCCTGTCTTGGGCAGGGGGTTGGACTAGAAGACCTCCAAGGTCCCCTATTCTATTCTATTCTATTCTATTCCTTATTCTATTCCTTATTCTATATTCTATTCTATGCTATTCTATTTCTATTCTATTATTCCTTATTCCTTACTCCATATTCTATTCCATTCCTTATTCTATATTCTATGCTATGCTATTCTATTCCTTATTCCATATTCTATTCTATTCCTTATTCTATATTCTATTCTATGCTATTCTATTCCTTATTCCATATTCTATTCTATTCTATTCTATTCCTTATTCCATATTCTATTCTATTCCTTATTCTATATTCTATTCTATGCTATTCTATGCTATTCTATTCCTTATTCCATTCTATTCCTTATTCCTTATTCTATTCTATTCCTTATTCTTTATTCTATTCTATGCTATTCTATTTCTATTCTATTGCATTCGTTATTCTATTCTATTCTATATTCTATTCTATTCCTTATTCTATTCTATTCCTTCTATTCCTTATTCTATATTCTATTCTATTCTATTCTATTCTATTCCTTATTCCATATTCTATTCTATTCCTTATTCCATATTCTATTCTATTCTATTCTATTTCTTATTCTATATTATATTCTATGCTATTCTATTCTATTTCTTATTCCATTCTGTTCTATTCCTTTTCCTTATTCCTTATTCTATTCTATTCCTTATTACATATTCTATTCTATGCTATTCTATTTCTATTCTATTCCATTCCTTATTCTATATTCTATGCTATGCTATTCTATTCCTTATTCCATATTCTATTCTATTCTATTCCTTATTCTATATTCTATTCTATGCTATTCTATTCCTTATTCCATTCTATTCCTTATTCCTTATTCCTTATTCTATTCTATTCCTTATTCTTTATTCTATTCTATGCTATTCTATTTCTATTCTATTGCATTCGTTATTCTATTCTATTCTATATTCTATTCTATTCCTTATTCTATTCTATTCCTTCTATTCCTTATTCTATATTCTATTCTATTCCTTATTCCATATTCTATTCTATTCTATTCCTTATTCCATATTCTATTCTATTCTATTCTATTCTATTTCTTATTCTATATTATATTCTATGCTATTCTATTCTATTCCTTATTCCATTCTGTTCTATTCCTTTTCCTTATTCCTTATTCTATTCTATTCCTTATTACATATTCTATATGCTATTCTATTTCTATTCTATTCCATTCCTTATTCTAGTCTATTCTATATTCTATTCTATTCTATTCTATTCTATTCTATTCTATTCCTTATTCTATTCTATTCCTGTTCTGTTCTATTCCTTATTCTATATTCTATTCTATTCTATTCTATTCCTATCCAGAATTTGTGAGCGCTCCATCACTGGGGGCTTTTAAGACTTGGGATTTTTTTTTAAACTTGGGATTTTAATTCGGTTTTTAGCGCAGGGTTATTTATTAGAATAAGTATTTTAAATTTCATATATTTTATATATTTTGTATGTATTTTAACATCCCTGTGCGCCGCCCTGGGTCCTAACAAGGAGAAGGGCGGGGTATAAATTTAATAAAAAAAAATAAAAAAAAATAAGAAGAGACCGAACAGGTGCTCATCCCGGACAGAATATGAGCAAGAGGTTGGACTAGAAGACCTCCGAGGCCCTTTCTGGTGTTCTGTAATTCTGTATTCATAGAAGTTCATCAGCTGCAGCAAAGAAAGGCTCTCCACCTCTGGAGGCTTTCCAGAAAAGTTTGGGCAGCCATTTGCCTGGAATGGGCCTCGGGCAGAGGGTTGGACTAGAAGACCTCTGAGGTCTCTTCCGACTCTTCTTAACCTGAGAAAGAACCAAAGCTTTGGGGAAAGGAGGCTAAACAGGTTGGGTGAGAATTCCACAGGCTGCATGGCTCCCCCACCCTCTCCCTTCCTCCCAGGAGCTCAGCTCCTTCTTCCGGGAGATTTACATACAGGATACCAGCTCTTGCAAAGACCAGCAGAAACTTTGGAGAGAAGACGCTGAGTTTTCATCTCCGTTAAGATGTTGAAATTCCCGTCTCCCAGGAGGGCAGGATTGTCTGTCTTGTGGATCTTTGGGCTCAGGTTATAAAATGCAGTCACTGAGTACCATATTTTTCAGAGTATAAGATGCACCGGAGTATAAGATGCACCAAGGATTTGAAGAGGCAATTTTTTTTAAAAAAGTAGGTAGGTAGATAGAGAGGGAGAGAAGGTAGGGAGGGAGATAGAGGGATAGAGAGAGAGAGAAATACAGTAGGTAGGTGGGGAGAGAGAGAGTAGGTAGGTAGGTAGGGAGAGAGAGAGAGAAATACAGTAGGTAGGTAGGGCGATAGAGAGAAATACAGTAGGTAGGTAGGGAGAGAGAGGGAGAGAGAGAGAGAGAGAGAGAGAGAGAAATACAGTAGGTAGGTAGGGACAGAGAGAAAGAGAGAAATACAGTAGGTAGGTAGGGAGAGAGAGAGAAATAAAGTAGGTAGGTAGGGAGAGAGAGTAGGTAGGTAGGGGGGGAGAGGGAGAGAGAGAGAAATACAGTAGGGAGGGAGAGAGAGAGAAATAAAGTAGGTAGGTAGGGAGAGAGAGTAGGTAGGTAGGGGGGGAGAGGGAGAGAGAGAAATACAGTAGGTAGGTAGGGAGATAGAGGGATAGAGAGAAAGAGAGAAATACAGTAGGTAGGTAGGGACAGAGAGAAAGAGAGAAATACAGTAGGTAGGTAGGGAGAGAGAGAGAAATAAAGTAGGTAGGTAGGGAGAGAGAGTAGGTAGGTAGGGGGAGAGAGAGAGAGAGAGAGAAATACAGTAGGGAGGGAGGGAGGGAGAGAGACAGAAATACAGTAGGGAGGGAAGGAGTAGGGAGGGAGGGAGATAGAGGGAGAGAGAGAGAGAGAGAGAAATACAGTAGGGAGGGAGGGAGTAGGGAGGGAGGGAGATAGAAGGATAGAGAGAGAGAGAAATACAGTAGGTAGGTAGACATAGAGAGAGAGTAGGTAGGTAGGGAGATAGGTAGGTAGACAGACATTTCCAGGTGTATTTATCCATGTGCTGGAGAAGGGAATCGCTGACAATCTGCAGCACCTAAGACTTTGTTTCTGCTGGCACAGCACTTGATCAATGTCATTCTCATCAATCAGTTAAAGAGCTAGTTAAAGGGGGGGGGAGGTTTTGCACTCTGCAAACCTACCCAAAACAGCCCCTTATTTTTTTGTTTTAAAAAAAAGGCACGAATAGCCTTGGGGAGGGCTTGCAGAGTGCTCCTGGGGGGTGAGGGGCCCCAAAACAAGCAAAAAACAGCCCATTTTTCATGAAAACGGGCCTCTTTCTTGTCAAAAGAATTGCATGCATAGCCTTATGGAGGCTTATAGAGTGCTCCTGGGGGCTGGGGGCAGGGGGGGGACAAAAGACAGCCCATTCTTCACTCATTTCTGCCCTCCCCAGCCCCCAGGAGCTCTCTGTAAGCCCTCCCCAAGGCTGTGCACAGCCATTTCGGTGAAGGGGGCGGGACTTCTGGACGCAAAAAATTAAATAAATACTGCATTCGGTGTATAAGACGCACCCAGATTTTCAGCCTCTTTTTGGAGGGAAGAAGGTGCGTCTTATACGCCGAAAAATACGGTAGGTTTTCTTTGCCTGCAAAGCTCTCACGCTAGAGGCAAAAAGGCACCAGGCTAGAAAGCAGGAGGCCGTGAGTTCTAGTCCTGCCCTAGCTGTGAACGTTGGCTGGGGGACCTGGGGCCAGTCCCTCTCTCCCAGCCCAGCCCACCTCACAGGGTTGTTTTCGTTGTTATGGGGAAAATATAGGTGGATGAAGGAGCATCAGATACGTTTGCAACCTCCAGCGGCTTTTTAAAAAGTAACAGAAGAACGAGGTTGGAAGGGACCCTGGAGGTCTTCTAGTCCAACCCCCTCCCTGCTCAGGCAGGAAACAGAACAAAGGCGGGATTTAAATAGGAAACCAAATAAAACGAACTGAAACTAAAAGGAACCAGAATGAAAGGAGTCAAAATCAACCGAACTGAAGTAAACCCAAAAGAATCGTGTGTTAGCAACCCACACGAGTGGCGTTGTTAATCCTGGTTTAGCTCTGGAACTTGGAGCTAATTGAGACCATGGAGGTGCAGTGGCTAGAATGCAGGATTGCAGGCTAAACTCTGCCGACTGCCAGCAGTTCGATCCTGACCAGCTCAAGGTCGACTCATCCTTCCATCCTTCCGAGGTGGGTCAAATGAGGACCCAGATTGTTGGGGGCAAGAAGCTGACTCTGCAAACCGCTTAAGAGAGGGCTGGAAAAGGACTGCGAAGTGGGATATAAGCCTGAGTGCTATTCCTTCCTTCCTTCCTTCCTTCCTTCCTTCCATCCATCCATCCATCCATCCATCCATAGTGCACAGTGGTTAAAATGCACTATTGCAGGCTCATTCTGCAGACTGCCAGCAGTTCGATCCTGACCAGCTCAAGGTCGACTCATCCTTCCATCCTTCCGAGGTGGGTCAAATGAGGACCCAGATTGTTGGGGGCAAGAAGCTGACTCTGCAAACCGCTTAAGAGAGGGCTGGAAAAGGACTGCGAAGTGGGATATAAGCCTGAGTGCTATTCCTTCCTTCCTTCCTTCCTTCCTTCCTTCCTTCCTTCCTTCCTTCCTTCCTTCCTTCCTTCCTTCCATCCATCCATCCACCCATCCATCCATAGTGCACAGTGGTTAAAATGCACTATTGCAGGCTCATTCTGCAGACTGCCAGCAGTTCGATCCTGACCAGCTCAAGGTCGACTCAGCCTTCCCATCCTTCCGAGGTGGGTCAAAGGATAGTTGGGGGCAAAAGATTGCTATTCCTTCCTTCCTTCCTTCCTTCCTTCCTTCCTTCCTTCCTTCCTTCCTTCCTTCCTTCTTAGATATATTCTATTCTTAAATATAAGTAAGTGCTGTTGCTAAAATGAACTAAAGTGAAATGACACAATCAGCACAACAAAAATACAAGAACACAAAACCTCAGGAGTCCTAAACACTAAGAAAAGGAAGAGAGAGAACGGGGAGGTCAAGCCGCTTCAGGACGGCTGGTCAGCTGAGAGGCATGTGGCCATTAGTCAATGATTTAATCCTCTTACATAACCCATCCAAAGCTCACGAAATCCCAGCCATCCTCGGGGCTCAGCGCTGAACGAAACTGACGCTAATTGGAGCCCACCGCTCCAGCAACACGATTCTGACCCTGGGGGGCTTCATTTCAGGCCATTGGGGGGTGGCAGGAAGCGCCTGGCACCCTCTTCCCTCTCTCCTTGCCAAGGAGCCTCCCCCCTGATCACACCAGATAAACGGGGGGGGGGGGGTCCACAAGCCTCCTCATTCCAAGGGGCTGATCCGAGGATGATGGGCATGGGAATCCAAGCTCCCTGGAGGCCAGGGGTGTGCGGAGTTCTAACATGCGGCTTCAGCATCGTGGTGTTAGAGAGGGGGCATGTTTTTTTCACTCTGCATCGCTTAAGGGTGCAAATGGTAATAGCTCTAATTCCTCAACAGCCACTCGTGGGAATTTTAAGACCGGCGGATTTCAACTCCCAGAATTTAAGACAAGGATTTCAACTCCCAGAATTTAAAACTGACGGATTTCAACTTCCAGAATTTAAGACCGGAGATCTTCAACTCCCAGAATTTAAGACCAGCAGACTTCAACTCCCAGAATTTAAGACTGGCGGACTTCAACTCCCAGAATTTAAGATTGGCGGATTTCAACTCCCAGAATTTAAGGCTTCAACTCCCAGAATTTAAGACTTCAACTCCCAGAATTTAAGTCTGGCGGACTTCAACTCCCAGAATTTAAGACTGGCAGACTTCAACTCCCAAAATTTAAGACTGGCGGATTTCAACTCCCAGAATTTAAGACTGGCGGATTTCAACTCCCAGAATTTAAGACTGGCGGACTTCAACTCCCAGAATTTAAGACTTCAACTCCCAGAATTTAAGACTTCAACTCCCAGAATTTAAGACTGGCGGACTTCAACTCCCAGAATTTAAGACTGGCGGATTTCAACTCCCAGAATTTAAGACTGTTGGACTTCAACTCCCAGAATTTAAGACTGGAGGATTTCAACTCCCAGAATTTAAGACTGGCGGATTTCAACTCCCAGAATTTAAGACTTCAACTCCCAGAATTTAAGACTTCAACTCCCAGAATTTAAGACCGGCGGATTTCAACTCCCAGAATTCCCCAGCCACCAAAGTTGACTGGGGAATTCTGGGAGTTGAAGTCCGCCGGTCTTAAAGTTCCCACGAGTGGACACC
Organism: Rhabdophis nuchalis; assembly: GCA_039707465.1. NCBI lineage: Eukaryota > Metazoa > Chordata > Lepidosauria > Squamata > Natricidae > Rhabdophis > Rhabdophis nuchalis. The sequence continues at coordinate 11,342,745 of CM077662.1, read as the reverse complement.
CCTGGTTTAAAATTTACTCAGTCCCTTTCTGAATTACAAGAACAGATGGAGCAGCCGCTGAGTAACTTCCCAGAGGAGGAACATGGGAAATGATGAGGGGGGGACATCCTTGGTGGGGGGAGGTTGCATTTTAAGGGACGGGGGGAGTGAGAGGAGAGCATTCCCATTCCTCTGGCCATGCCTTGACTAGACTTTAGCCCGGATGGGGGTCCAGCCAGTATCCTGGATTAGGGGGAGGGTCTCGGTGGCTTGGAAAGGAGAAGAGCCTGGCCCTTTTGACCACATAGCTCCCACCAGCTTAAACGCCGGCAAGGGCGCATGGGAAGTGTAGTCCTCAAGGCTTGGAGTACGGGAGTAGAAAGGGAAGAAGGGAAAGGAGAGGAGGAAGGAAGAGAGGGAGAAAAGGAAAGAAAAGTACGCTTGTGGTCAAAATAAAATAGGTATATGAGATGGTAAACCACGCAATCCCAATTATATATTTTAATAAGTGAGAACAGTGTCCAAATAATCCACAATAATCCAAAAGATTCTTGATTGCCCAGAGATGCATAAACTTGGGAGTTAAGGAAACCTCAGAATATTATACATTTGGGGAAAACTGGTATCCATGGATAAATAAGAGGAGCATGAAATGTACAGTTTCGGAAGAGAGATGTATAGATATAGGATGCGTTAGGAATGTATAAACATGTATTCGAATAACCAATGGTTATACTACAGAATACTACCAGATGTGGGATCAATGGATGGAGGAAAGAAATAAGGATCAGTGAAGACAATATTAAGCCCAAAAATAGTAGTTAAGGAGAATTGACATACACACATATATATATATATATGCATCCAAGATTAAATTTACTAGAGGCAATCAGCCAATATCATCACCATCATCTTTATTGTCATTGTAATAATATTGTAATAAAATATAGCAGACAGATGAGTAAAATAAGAGGGTTAAGAATGGTGAAATGCAAATGAAATATACTAGAAGGGGAATTAATGTAGGGTGAGTGGCGTCGAATTGGCAATTGCTATGAGAAAGCACAGGAAGCTTCTGTTGGTATTGTATTGTGTAAATGTGGTGTACAAGTTCTCTCTGTGTGTGTATTCTACATGGTGGAGCTCTCGCCTCCCAAGCAGGAGGTTTGTGAGTTCGATCCTAGGTAGAGGCAGATGGAGGGTCTCCTGCTTGGGCAGGGGTTGAACTAGATGACCTCCAAGGTGCCTTCCAACTCTGTTAATCTGTAAGAAAGAAAGAAAGAAAGAAAGAAAGAAAGAAAGAAAGAAAGAAAGAAAGAAAGAAAGAAAGAAAGAAAGGAAGCTCTCGCCTCCAAATCAGGAGGTTGTGAGTTCAATCCTAGGTAGAGGCAGATGTAGGGTCTCCTGCTTGGGCAGGGGGTTGGACTAGATGACCTCCAAGGCCCCGTCCAACTCTGTTAATCTGTTAGAAAGAAGGAAGGAAGGAAGAAAGGAAGGAAGGAAGCTAGCTCTCGCCTCCTAATCAGGAGGTTGTGAGTTCAATCCTAGGTAGAGGCAGATGTAGGGTCTCCTGCTTGGGCAGGGGGTTGGACTAGATGACCTGCAAGGTCCCTTCCAACTCTGTTGATCTGTTAATAGTAACATGTTTGCAAATAAATAAACAAACACCCCCCACACACACACACACACAAATGGTGATGCTAGATGGCAACTTGCACAAACATTATTTTTAAAGGCGTTTGCATTTTTAGGCTTTCAATTTTCAACCAAGGATTTTTTTCCTATTTTTTTGTAAATTAAAAAAAAACTTTTAACAAAAAATTTTGGGGACCAAAAATGGTTTAATTAGGGGGGAGAAAGACCCCCCCCTACCCAGCCCGGCCACTAACCCCCCCCTTCCTCCTCCAGCCCTGGCTCGCCCTCCTCCCCATCCTGCAGAGCAGGCGCCCCCCCCCAAACACCCCCCCCTCCGTTCTTTCCCCGCATCTCCAACCTGGCGCCCCCCGCAAGCGCTGTCCCGCCGGCTGACCTGCGTCCTGGCTCCGCGCAGCGCCCACAGTCCCCGCGGGGGCCCTTCGGGGAAAGCCTCGGCCAGGGCGAAGCGGGCCGCCTCCCGCACCGAGTCCCCGCGCAGGTCGGCCGGCACTGCCCAGCCTGGAGCCGCCAGGGCGGCGGCCACCCCCAGCATCAGCAGCAGCCCGGGAAGCGCAAACGCCGCTGTCGCTGCAGCCATCCTCCCCAAAGCCTCGGATCAGCTGCTGCTGCTGCTGCGGGCACCGATCAGCTGCAGCGCCCCCCCGCCCCCAACCTTGGAAAAAAGGGGGCCGGGCCTCCTCCCCGCCCCGCCCCGTTTTGCTGGGTCAGGGCTTGGTACGCAGCTCGGGCGCCCCGCTGCAGATCCTCTCCGCTGGCAGCCTTCCCCAGCTTAGCTTCCTTGCGAGGGATGCGAATCCAGTTCAATTGCAACCCTTAAGGTAAAGGTTCTCCCCCCCCTTCAATACAATGCAATACAATAGCAGAGTTGGAAGGGACCTTGGAGGTCATCTAGTCCAACCCCCTGCCTAGGCAGGAAGCCCTATACGATTTCAGACAAATGGCTATCCAACATCTTCTTAAAGACTTCCAGTGTTGGGGCATTCACAACTTCTGGAGGCAACTTCTGTTCCACTGATTCATTGTTCTCACTGTCAGGAAATTCCTCCTCAGTTCTAAGTTGCTTCTTTCCTTGGTTAGTTTCCACCCATTGCTTCTTGTTCTGCCCTCAGGTGCTTTGGAGAATAGCTTGACACCCTCTTCTTTGGGGCAGCCCCTGAGATATTGGAAGGCTGCTATCCTGTCTCCCCTGGTCCTTCTTTTCATTAAACAAGACATTCCCAATTCCTATATTTTAGTCTCCAGTCCCCTAAATCCTCTTTCTTGCTCTTCTCTGCACTCTTTCTAGAGTCTCCACATCTTTTCTACATCGTGGTGACCAAAACTGGATGCCGTATTCCAAGTGTGGCCTTATAACGTGGTATTAACCCTTCAGGTGATCTTGATTCTCTCCCTCTGTTGATGCAGCCTAGAACTGGGTTGGCTTTTTTGGCAGCTGCTGCCCACGGCTGGCTCCTATTTCAATGCTTGTCCACTAGGACTCCAAAATCTTGTTTACAAGGTTGTCTACTAGGACTCCAAGATTCGCACATCGGTGCTGGTCGTTCCCGCCTCTAGGGGGTGCTGCTATTTCAAGTGTATTAAACGATTAAGTGTCCAGCAGCAGCTTTGCACTTTGCTTCAGTTTAAGCTGAAACAGCCTGCAGTAGTGCAGTCTAACCACTGTGCCTGATAACACAATGATGCATTCACACACTTGTATCAGGCTGTGGTTTGTGGTTTGAAGTGGTTGGTAATGCGTGGCCATTATCAGGCCACTTTAGATTCACGATATAGTTTGGATAACACAGATTTTAATTTAATTTCATCTCTGAAGGAGATGGGTTATTTAGAAATACGAAATATGAATACATTGATATTTAATCTTGAGTTCTGGACTGTGTGAGTTTTGATTTCTGACATTACTGAGCTACCGTTTCAAAGCCAAAGAGCCAGCGCTGTCCGAAGACATCTCCGGGGTCATGTGGCCAGCATGATTCAACCCCGAAGGTGCATGGAACGCTGCTCCCTTCCCATCAAAGGTGGCTCCTATTTTCCTACTTGCATTTTTTACCTGCTTTTAGACTGCTAGGTTGGCAGAAGCTGGGACGAGTCACGGGAGCTCACTCTGTTATGCGGCGCTGGGGATTCGAACCGCTGAACTGCCGACCTTTCTGATCGACAAGCTCATCGTCTTAGCCACTACATCCCTATAACTCTTATATAAGGAGATCTTCTCTAAGGTCCTCTGCCGGAGCGAGGTGGTTGGGCTAGGGGGCTCGCTCTGACCCCAATTCTCTCTTTAACCCTGGTTTGGTTTTGCGAAGCTGCCTCCGTTGTGTAACTGTGGCTGTTGGGATCCTTTTGCAAAGGGCAGGAGGGTCGGAAACCGGGTTAAGCCTCTTGGCCGTGGACGTGTGTAGTTTGGATTCCCAGGAGGGAGAGAGGGAGGGAGGGGCTGCTTGCCGGAGGAACAAGAGACAACGGGTTGGAGCAGGGCTGCCCATACTTAAGGGACCTCAGAGGTCTTCTATCCAACCCTCTGCTCCAGCAGACCTTAGAGCAAGGCTGTCCAAACTTGGGAACTTTTAAGACCGGTAGACTTCAACTCCCAGAATTCAAGTCTTTAAAGTTCCCAAATTCTTAAAGTTCTGGGAGTTGAAGTCCACCAGTCTTAAAGTGCCCAAGTTTGGACATCCCTACTTTGGACCATTTCCGAGCAATGCTTTTCCAATCTCTTCTTAAAAACCTCCAGTGATGGGCAACCCAGAACCTCTGGAGGCAACTTCCCACTGATAATTGTCACTGCCAAGGAAATTCCTCCTTATTCCCAGGTTGAATCTCTCCTTGGTCACTTTCCATCCATTCTTCCTTCTCTAGCCTTCAAAGGGGCTTTGGGGAACAGCTTGACCCCCTTCCTCCTCTCTGGGGAAGCCCCTCAGATATTGGAAGATGCTCTCCTGTCTCCCCTGGTCCTTCTCTTCCCTAGACCAGCCAGGCCCAGTTCCTGCAACCGTTCATCGTCTGTTTAAGCCTCCAGTCCCCTCATCATCCTGGTTGCTCTTCTCTGCCCTCTTTCTAGAGTCCCAACCTCTTTTTTATAGTGGGGACCAAAACTGGATGCAGGACTCCAGGTGTGGCCTTACTAAGGCTTGATAGAGTGGTAGTAGCACTTCATATGATCTTGATTCGTATTAATGCAGCCTAGGACTGCACTGGCTTTTTTGGCAGCTGCAGCACACGACTGGCTCATATTTATATCCTTGCTCATTAGGACTCCAACATCCCTTCCAGAGTTAAGCCGAGTTTTACTCAGTCTGTACCTACAATTGGATTTTCTTGCCTAAGTGTAGGACTTTCCTTTTCTCTACGTTGAATTTAATTTTGTTAAGATAGTGCCTAGGGTTCAAATTGTCGAGATCCATCTGGATCTTGAGCCTATCTTCTAGGGCAGGGGTTCTCAACCTTCCCAACACCGTGACCCTTTAATGCAGTTCCTCATGTTGTGGTGACCCCCAACCATAAAACTGGTATCTCGGTTCCTAAGACCATCGAAAATATGGGTATTCCGATGGTCTTAGGCGACCCGTCAGGTTGAGAACCGCTGTTCTAGGGTGTTGGCTATTCCTGCCAGCTTAGCATCATCCACAAATTTAATAAATTCTCCTTCATCTAAGTCACTTATGAAGATATTGAAGAGTCCTGGGCCTACGACGGAGCCTTGGGGGTACCCCACTGCTTACTTCCCTCCATGTGGAAGTAGTTCCATCCTTCGCAATGCTATCCCGCGTGGACTTCAAGAATTCCCCAACCAGTTATTCTGGGAGTTGAAGCCTACAGGTCTCACTATACATGAGGTTGATCACCCCTCTTGTATAGTGAGATGAAGAAGGCAACTCCCAAATTTTCTTTCCAACTCAGCGACTGATGTAACCAGGGAGGGGGGCAGACTTGCCCCACAACCCCTACCGGGGATCTACCCCCAACCTAGGCCCCATCTGGAGTATTGTGTACAGTTCTGATCCCCATACCTTCAGAAGGAGATTATGGAAATGGAGAAGGTGCAGAGGAGGGCAACCAGAAGGATTAGGGGGCTGGAACCCCTTTCTTACCATCTGAGGCTACAACGGCTGGGCCTCTTCCCTCTAGAATGACGGCGCCTGAGAGGTGACTTGATTGAAGTCTATCAAATCATGTACGGACAAAGTAGAAAATCATGTGGACAAAGTAGAAAAGGAAAAACTGTTTTCCCTATCGCACAACACTAGAACTAGAGGGCACTCCATGAAACTTTTGATAACTAGGCCTCAAACAAATAAGAGGAAGGACTTTTTCACCCAGAGGATCCCTGATCTATGGAACTCCCTGCCAGAAGTGGTGACAGCTGTCAGTCTCGACCCCTTTAAGAAAGGATGAGATGAGTTCATGGAGAACAAGGGTATCCATGGCTATCATGATGGACGCCTAAGGACACCCTCCGGGATGGAGAGATAGGCAGGAGATCTCTCAATGCCATTTGCAGGGAATCCTAAGCAAGTGAAGACATCTGCTTGGGAAGACCCTGAAGCAAATGGGGAGCCACTGTGGGAGACAGAAGGCTGGACTGGATGGGCTGTGGTCTCTTCCAGCAAGGCTGTTCTTAGGTTCTATGTTCTGAAAGAAAGAAGGAAAGAAAGAAAGAAAGAAAGGGAGGGAGGGAGGGAGGATGAGAGGAGTTCATGGAGAACAAGGGTATCCATGGCTATCATGATGGATGCCTAAGGACACCCTCCGGGATGGAGAGATAGGCAGGAGATCTCTCAATGCCATTTGCAGGGAATCATAAGCAGGTGAAGACATCTGCTTGGGAAGACCCTGAAGCCAATGGGGAGCCACTGTGGGAGACAGAAGGCTGGACTGGATGGGCTGTGGCCTCTTCCAGCAAGGCTCTTCTTATGTTCTTATGTTTTAACGCTGTTCCCATTACCCTCGGGCATGCTGCAATGACTTCTCAAGAACCCCAGAATATTAAACACAGCTGATTTTTTTATTGATTTTAAAAACGTGGCATTATTTGGGGTCCGTGACGTTCAACCGTCAAGTCACCCAGAGATGCGAGGTGAGGCCCAAGGACCTCGGCGCCGATTTTCATCGTACAAACCTCAATTGTTTTGGAACCAGGAGTTAAACTGCAAAAGCCCGAGAAAGCCGAGAATTCAGCAGGGGAGGAAGAATTCAACAGACGAAGCTACAAAAGGGGGAAGCCAGTCAGGGGCCGAGACTGGAACATGGTGCCCTCCTCCTCCTCCTTCTTCGTAAGGGGGGGGGGGGGGGCAGAAGGTGAGGGAGATTAAAAAGGCGCAATCATTTCTTTGTCTAGTTTTCGGAGGGGCGGGGGAGCTGCAAAGCCGAGAGGGAGTTTCTGCGGGAGGAGGACTAGGGGGGAACGGATCAGGGGTCAGCTGCCGACAGAAGCTTTCCGAGCCGCCGCCCGGCTTCGACCCGCCACCTTCACAAGAAGGCGTCGCACCACTCGCGAAGGCACCCGTGACAGTCTCTGGATTGTTTGGCGTTGGCGCCGCACGTGTCCTTCAGCCACTCGCGGAAAAGGTCTTCGTCCTTCTTCAGCACCAGGAACTGGCCCAGCACGACGTAAGCCTGCAGGGGTCGGAGGGAAGGAAAGAGAAGGGAGGGCAGTCAGCAATAGGGATGGGCGTCAGAGCGTTAAAACAGGGGTGTCGAATGCAAGGCCTGAGGGCTGGAGCTGGCCCGTGGGGTGCTGAAGACTCCTGAACTCTGCTTTTACTGGCAGAGGGCTGCAGGAGGCCCCTCAGCCCTCTCTGGGCCACCACAAGTGCCCCCCCGATACGAGTGACATCGAGCTGGCCATGCCCCCCTGGCCACACACACACAGTCAAACACAACCCTGATGCGGCCCTCCATGAAATCGTGTTTGACACCCCCGGGGTAAAACAAAGCCATGGGGAGGCTGAAGAGTTGTTGGATAGCAAGAGAGGCAGTGCAGGAAATTTAGTAGGTCGATAAATACGTTGAATAAAATAAATAAAGTTTCTGGTCCCCCACAACTGGGAAGCCCAACAGAGCAGCAAAGCCCTCGGCTTGTGACTGTGAGTTCTAATTCTGCCTTAGGTATGAAAGATGGCTAGGTGACTTTGGCTCAATCACCAGGAGACGGGGAGTTCTAGTCCCAACATAGCTATAAAAGCCGCCTGGATGATCATGATCTAATCACCAGGAGATTGTGAGTTCTAGTCCTGCCTTAGGCATGAAAGCCATTATTGCCTTATAAAGTGGTATCTTGCTTGGTCCTAGGTCTCCCAAGACTGGCCCTCCTGGTTGGGGCACCATCGGCTCTCCTTCTGCGACAGGCCGTAGAAAAGCGAGGCTGCTTTCCCCCGAAATTACAGGGTAGGGACCCCCACCAAAACTTCACAGGGGCTCAAAATGATTTCTCCAGGAAAGGAAAACCACATCGGCTGTTTTCGGAAAACAGCAACAGCTACGATCCAGGCTCGGCTTTCAGGCTGGGGGCCCCCCCGAAGGATACCTTGTCGAACCCTTTATCTTCCAGCCTCTTGCCGAGGACGTCGCCAATCCCCGCTAACGTGCCAACCGGCTTCTCGCCCATCGGCTCGGCCACAAAATCCCGGTGCTTCTGGCTGGTCGTCATGTCAGCTGCTGCCTTACCCTGTCTGGGAAGCAAGAGGTCAAGGGTCAGTCAGGAAAAAAAGACTCCCGGTCCAGGTTTAGCCCAGGATATAGACTTTGTGAGAGCCAAAGTGCTTACAGCAGAAGCAGGGCGGGGTTGATTTAAAGTAAAAAGTAAATCAATTCAATTTAAATCATAATTTTTCAAGAGCCACTGTCATCTCTGTCCATGCAGCGGCTCCTCCTGACCCACCGTTGTCTCACCGACAGTCCCAATATTGCAGAATATACAGCCTCATGCTACATAACTAAGCTCTGTTTCATACCAGGTCCGCCTGGTCCGCCAATTGCGCCCCTTACTTGACCGGGAGGCCCTTCGCACAGTCACTCAAGCGCTCGTGACTTCTCGTCTGGACTACTGTAATGCTCTCTACATGGGGCTCCCCTTGAGATGCACTCGGAGGTTGCAGTTGGTCCAGAATGCGGCCGTGCGGGTGATTATGGGTGCCTCGAGGCAATCCCACATAACACCGCTCCTGCGCGAGCTGCACTGGCTGCCTGTGACCTTCCGGGTGCGTTACAAGGGTTTGATGACCATCTTCAAGGTGCTCCATGGCACGGGGCCTAGCTACCTACGAGACCGTCTAGTGCCCCATACGTCCCTACGACCGATACGCTCTCACAGAGAAGGTCTACTCCGGGTGCCGTCAACCGGACAATGCTGGCTGGCGACGCCCAGGGGTAGAGCCTTCTCTGTGATGGGTCCAACCCTCTGGAACGCTCTACCTCCCGAACTCCGTGTCATCTCGGACCTCCGCCTGTTCCGCCAGCGGTTAAAAACGCACTTCTTCCAACAAGCCGGCCTGGTATGATTTTACTCGACACTGCACTGCCTCTAGTTTTCCAAAGTTTTAATTCTGGGGTTTTAATACGGGTTTTAGCGCAGGGTGGGTTAATTTAATTGACTTTTAAAGGAACGTTTTAGTTTGTACATATGTGTATTTATATTTTATATTCCCTGTGCGCCGCCCCGAGTCCCTATGTGGTGAGATGGGTGCGGCTTATAAATTCGATAAATAAATAAATAAATAAATAAAATGCTGAATAAACTAAATCCTTAAATATCTTTAGATAGAGTTGCGGTCCGAAAGCATTTTATGAAAATAAATCTTGAGAATTTTTTTTTTTTAAAAATCTGATTTAAATAAAGAAAACCTGATTTAAATTTTAAAAAGAACCCTAAACCCTGAGCAGAAGCAAAGCTGGATCGGAGGGTTTCGCGTGCAATCGTTACAGTTAATTTTCCCTTTCCCCCCACTCGACCACATGGTTATCGGTGACTGTCCAATGAGGTTTTAACAAATTGTTTTGGGTGACAGCCCCTCATTTTGAGGTCTGGCTGATTCCGCATTCCTTCCGAAAGGTCCTTGGAACACTGTTCCTTCTCATGGGGTCCACCATAGAAAGTGTCCTCGCATATTGTATCCCAGTGGGGTATGCTGGTTTAACAGTTGCGGAGAGGAAGGCCCTACAGAGAGGGATCAATTCGGCACAAGAAGATTTAGATTTATTCAGATTTATTTATTTATTTATTTAATTTTTTTTTTTTCTTATATACCGCCTCCTCTCCCCGAAGGGACTCGGAGCGGTGCACAGGGAGAAATTAAAAATACCGATATAAAATACATAAATAGATAAATAAAATACAAATTAAACCAAATTATCCCTGCGCTAAAATCACCCTATCTAAATACAGTAAAATCCCCTAAAACCCTATTAAAAGACAGAAGACTAACCTAGGCCGGCCAAGCAGAAAAAGTGTGTTTTTAATTTTTGACGGAAGGAGCGGAGGTCCGTAGTTGTTCTGATCTCGGGGGGAAGGTCGTTCCAGAGGGCTGGGCCCGCCACAGAGAAGGCCCTTCCCCTGGGCGTCGCCCGCTGGCATAGCCTAGTGGACGGCACCCGGAGAAGTCCCTCTCTGTGGGAGCGAATCGGCCGCAGGGAAGTATGAGGCAGGATCCGATCCCGCAGATAACTAGGTCCCGTGCCATGGAGCGCTTTAAAGATAGTGACTAACACCTTGAAGCGCACCCGAAAGACGACAGGCAGCCAATGCAGCTCGCGCAAGAGCGGTGTTATGTGGGTAAACCTAGAGGTTCCCATTATTGCTCGCGCGGCTGCATTCTGGACAAGCTGAAGTCTTCGGGTGCACCTCAAGGGGAGCCCCATGTAGAGAGAATTGCAGTAGTCCAGTCGGGATGTCACGAGGGCATGAGTGACTGTGCAAAGGGCACCCCGATCCAATAGGGGGCGCAACTGGCGTACCAGGCGAACCTGGTAAAACGCCCTCCTGGCCACGGCTGTCACTTGATCTTCCATAGACAGCCGAGTATCCAGGAGGACGCCCAAGTTGCGTGCCCCATCCACAGGGGTAAGATGTTCGTCCCCTATGGCCAGTGATGGAATCAACTGGTTGTACCGGGATGCCGGGAACCACAGCCACTCGGTCTTGGACGGGTTGAGTCTGAGTCTGTTACTTCCCATCCATTATACCCCGCACCTTCTCCAAAAGGACCCAGGGCGGCGCACAGGAAATTTAAAACATAACAAATATAACAAAAGGTACAAATTTTTTAAAAAAACTATTAAATATTAAATACACCCTGTGCTAAAATTGTATAAAATCCCCCAAATTGAAACTATCTAAAAAACGGTCAAAACGGGAGGTTATGTTAGGCCGGCTTGTTGGAAAAGATGCGTCTTAAGACGCTGGCGGAAGAAGCAGAGGTCTGAGATGGTACGTATTTATTTATTTTTTATTTATTTATTTATTTTATTAAATTTATACCCCGCCCTTCTCCAAAAGGACCCAGGGCGGCGCACAGGAATTTAAAATACAATACAAAATCAAGTAAAAAATGTAAAAAACTTATTTGATACCATCCTGCGCTAAAAACAAATTAAAATCCCCAAATTTAAAACTGTCTAAAATAGTCATTTGTAGAGGTTACGCTAGGCCGGCTAAATGGAACAAATGTGTCTTTAAACACTGGCGGAAGGGGCGGAGGTTGGAGATGGTGCGAAGTTCAGGGGGTAGGTCGTTCCAAAGGGCTGGGCCCGCCACAGAGAAGGTTCTTCCCCTGGGTGTCGCCAGACGGCATTGTCCGGCCGACGGCACCCTGAGAAGGCCCTCTCTGTGGGAGCGTATCGGTCTAAGGGATGTATGGGGCAGAAGGCGGTCTCGCATATAACTAGGCCCCGAGCCATGGAGCGCTTTAAAGATGGTCGTAATTCGGAGGGTAAGTCGTTCCAGAGGGTAGGGCCCGCCACAGAGAAGGCCCTTCCCCTGGGTGTTGCCAACCGGCATTGCCCGGCCGACAGCACCCTGAGAAGACCCTCTCTGTGGGAGCGGATCGGTTGCTCTCTGACATCACTGGATCACATCGCCAGATCTCGCTCCTTTAGCAGAGCAAGGAAGATTCTCAAAGATGATTCACACCCTGGTTGGTATCTCTTTGCATTTCTACCATCAGGCAGCAGATATCAAAGGCTAGCCAGCAGAACAAACAGGTTTAAAGGTAGCTTCTATCCTTGGGCTGTGAGACTTTTAAATTCAACCACAATCCCTCCATGCACAAACTAGTTTTTTCTTTTTTCTTTCTCTCTTTTTTGTTTCTGTTATAATTTTGCACCAGTGAAGTTATTATTTATTATTGATTTAATTCATATTTATTTAATTTATACCCTGCCCTTCTCCTTATTAGGACCCAGGGCGGCGCACAGGCATATTAAAAACCACAATAAAAAACAATACACATAGTTAAAAACATATTAAATTATTTAAACCCGTGCTAAAAAACCCATTTAAAACCCTGCCTGATTATAATTTATCCATAAAAAGTCAGAAACGGGGGGTTATGCTAGGCCGGCCTGTTGGAATAAAAATGTCTTAAGACGTTGGCGGAAGAGGCGGAGGTCCGAGGTGGTGCGAAGGTCGGGGGGGGTAGGTCGTTCCAGAGGGCAGGGCCCGCCACAGAGAAGGCTCTTCCCCTGGGTGTCGCCAACCGGCATTGCCCGGCCGACGGCACCCGGAGAAGACCCTCTCTGTGGGAGCGGATCGGACGAAGGGATGTATGGGACACTTAAAACCAATTTCATTGTAATTTTAGTACAATGACAATAAAGATGATGATGATGATTATTATGGGATGGCACGGCTGGGTATCGATTCCTCCTGCTTGGCCTCCCCCCCCCCCCCCGTTACTAAAGTCAGGCTGTCAGTGTGCGAGGCGTAGCTTAGCCAAACGGCAGCCACGACGTGCAGTAAGGCAACATCTGGTGCTGGCTCAGGAGTTGGGGGTGTTGAAAGCCCACAGGTTGCAAAGGGGTCGCAGCTGCCCACTTAATTCCTCTTTTATGTCTAATCTCAGAAAGGAAGCAAAGCTTTGATGGACGCAATTGTGTCACTAGTAACAGAGGGACAGGGACAGCTCGGGAGGAGAATTTAGCTCATTTAATTTAGTGACCGTAAACTAATTTTTAGTGGAGGAGGAGGAGGAAGAAAAAGAACGATGGAGGAGGAGGAGGAAGAAAGAAGACTGGAGAAGGAGGAGGAAGAAAAAGAACGATGGAGGAGGAGGAGGAAGAAAGAAGACTGGAGAAGGAGGAGGAGAAAGAGAAGAGGAGGAGGAGGAGGAGGAAGAAAGAAGACGAGAAGGAGGAGGAAGAAAAAGAACGATGGAGGAGGAGGAGAAAAAGAAGAATGATGGAGGAGGAGGAGGAGGAAGAAAGAAGACTGGAGAAGGAGGAGGAAGAAAAAGAAGAATGATGGAGGAGGAGGAAGAAAGAAGACTGGAGAAGGAGGAGGGGAGGAGGAGGAGGAAGAAAGAAGACTGGAGAAGGAGGAGGAAGAAAAAGAAGAATGATGGAGAAGACGAGGAGGAAGAAGAAAGAAGACTGGAGAAGGAGGAGGGGAAGAGGAGGAAGAAAGAAGACTGGAGAAGGAGGAGGAAGAAAAAGAAGAATGATGGAGGAGAAGACGAGGAGGAAGAAGAAAGAAGACTGGAGAAGGAGGGGAGGAGGAGGAGGAGGAGGAGGAGGAGGAGAAGAAGAAGAAGAAGAAGAAGAAGAAGAAGAAGAAGAAGAAGAAGAAGAAGAAGAAGAAGAAGAAGAAGAAGAAGAAGAAGAAGAAGAAGAAGAAGAAGAAGAAGAAGAAGAAGAAGAAGAAAGGACTAAAGGAGAGCAAATATAATCTATTTTCAAAAATAGAAAGGAAGAGGACCAGGCAACATGTGTCAGCTTGAAGTCTCTTTAGATCAGATTCCTTCCTTCCTTCCTTCCTTCCTTCCTTCCTTCCTTCCTTCCTTCCTTCCTTCCTTCCTTCCTTCCTTCCTTCCTTCCATTGATTAGCCTGTTAGCCATATCAAAGTGCAGAGTTCCAGAAACAAATTATTACTCAAACTTGATGAAAGCGATTTAAAATGGAATTGGGATTAAGCAGCATATCGGTGATCCAGGGCCGGTCTGGTTTGGCCATAAACAAGTCTGGTCCGACTAACCGGATTGCCGTATCTGGAGAGTTGCTAGCTTAAGAGATGGAGGGTATGCGCCATGGACGTAATATACCTTGACTTCAGCCAAGCATCCCAGATAACTTCTCACGAAAAGAAGAGATCCTCATGATCTCCCCAATGGAGCCCCAGTTCAGCTCTGTCCTAAGCTCTGTGCAATTCAACGTTACTAACCATCATCGGATTGAGTGGGCAGGGGGCATGCTTGGACAGGTAAAGAGCCCATCCCATAATCGGTGCCTAGCAATAGCGGCATTCCAATGCACATCCAGGCTGGCTTGAGTCACCTCAAATAGTTTCACGCTACTCTTGACTTATTTACTTGAGGGGACTTTCTTCTCCCTACTCCCATGCCCATCGTCCCTGCCCTCTCCCTTCCCCCTCCCGTGCGCTCCTCTTTCCCGCCCTGCCTACGATCCCGGCACTTTGGAAAAGTGGAAAACAAATACGGTGGGAGGGAGAGAGTCACCCCTGGTGTGTGTGCCTGCCTCTGTGTGTGTGTGTGTTCCAGCATAACTCTGGAACGCCTGGGCCGCTAAGGAGAGCAAGCGCGGCATCCTAGAGCGGCAATTGTTTGCGATATCAGCTCCTTCGCCGTTTGTTGATGGATTTGGGTCAAAGTGCCAGGATCGTAGACAGGGCGGGAAAGAGGAGCGCACGGGAGGGGGAAGGGACAGGGCAGGGATGATGGGAATGGGAGTAGGGAGAAGAAAGTCCCTTCTCAATGGCTCCCTGTCGGACATGCTTCCACATCTATAAATACCCTGCAATTATCAGCAAGTAAATAAGTCGGGGCAGCGTGAAACTATTTGAGGTGACTCAAGCCAGCCTGGATGTGGATTGGAATGCCGCTATTGCTTTGCACCAATTATGGGATGGGCTCTTAACCTGTCTAAGCATGCCCCCTGCCCACTCAAACTTACGACGGCACTGAAGGAAAAGTGACGCAACGCCATGATCATGCAATCAGAATTGAAATGCTTGGCCACTGACTCATATTTATGACGGCTGCAGTGTGTCTCGGGGGGTCATGCGACACCCACCCACCCCTTTTCGGACAAAGTCAACGGGGATGCCGCATTCACATAACCACCGACTAACTTAACAACTGCAGGGATTCACTTAACAACTGTGGCAAGAAAAGTCATACAATGGGACAAAACTCACTGAACTGCCTTGCTTAGCAACGGGAATTTGGGACTCAATTTTGGTCGTAAGTCGAGGACTACCTGTAATGGGAAATAGCAAAGAGCTTAAGGACTATCCTGCGCACAAATCGAATTATTCTCACATACAGGGGCCTCCAAATCTGGCAACTTTTAAGACTCGTGGGTTCCACCTTGTCGGCTGAGGAATTCTGGGAACTGAAGTCCACAAGTCTTAAAGTTGCCAAATTTGGAGATCACCCTTCTCTGGTAAGACCCTGCACCAAGCGAGAGGGGTGTGGTAGATGATCTCTGATGCCCTTTCCAACACTGCTTGCAAACCTAAAACACTGGCAGCGACAGGGTTACTCACTCTAGCATGTTCGTAGCAGAGGTTGCACCGTGTCTGTGCCATGGATTACATATGCACTGGCGAGATTTGTCTACAACTGGTTTTACTGGTTTCCCTTTGAGGAAGAGGGAAGAAAAAGAGACAATTGAATTTACAATCAGAAGGAGGAAGCCAGATTAGGGGTGGCGGCGGGGGGAGCACAGAGGTCTTGCTAAGGGGTGTGAGGCTACTACACAGCAATTTACAAGGGGTTGCATTTGGAAACTAAGTGGAAAATGCCACCGATGCCACCCTCGTGACCAACTCGTGAACTGCGCCTGCATCTCCAAAGCCCTGCCGCGCCCTCTAGTGGCTGACCAGTGAACTGTGTTCACTGACCAGTGTACAAGTTATGCACCGCCCTCTAGCGACTAACACGTGAACTGCGCCTGCATCTCCAAAGTCTTGCGATGCACTCTAGTGGTCGACAAGTGAATTGAACTCAAAGAATCTTCTCTATATAAATAAACGTAAAAAAGAGTTCGATCCTAGGGAGAGGCAGATGTAGGGTCTCCTGCTTGGGCAGGGGGTTGGACTAGATGACCTGCACTGGCCTAGATACTCTTTAAAGGCTACTACATCTTCCTATGTGAAATGTGAATAAAATCTTCCTAGTTCCGTTACTAAGGGAAACCCTGGTATGGATTATTACAAGGCTTGTTTCGGCGACTTTGCAAACCTCATTGGGCAATTTCTGTTTAAGCAGAGCTGGCTGGAGAATTCTGGGAGTTGAAGTCCCCAAGTCTTAAAGTGGCCACGTTTGAAGACCTCCAACTTAAGAGAAACAATCCTTGATTCCATTTGAGAAAGGCATAGTTTGATTAGAAGTGTGTTTATTTATTTATTTTATTTTATTTTATTTTTATACTGCAACTATCTCCCCGAAGGGACTCAGGGCGGTGCACAGGAAGTTAAAAAGCGGAGATACAAATATATAAATAATAAATAGATAAAACTGCGAACAATAAAATCTAATTAAATTAAAATGTCCTGTGCTAAAAACAGCTCCCTAAAAATTACCCACAAATTAAAATCAAATTAAAACAATTTAAGACTCAGTCTGTGAAGGTGCTCTCGAAGGCTAGGCTAGGCCGGCTAGATGAAAGAAATAGGTCTTCAAACGCTGGTGGAAGAGGCGGAGGTCCGTGGTGGTCCGGAATTCAGGGGGTAGGTCGTTCTCCACCACAGAGAAGGCTCTTCCCCTGGGGGTTGCCAACCGGCATTGCCCGGCAGACGGCACCCGGAGAAGTCCCTCTCTATGCGAGCGAATCGGCCGAAGGGATGTTGCAGTCGTGCATGGCCAGACCCGAGAATCATGCGCCAAAAACTCCTAAAATTCAACTTTGCCCTCCCTTAACTTCCTTCCATTGCTTCCCCCCCCCCCACCTGACCAATCAGGTTCAAGCAAAGATATTTCGAGAACGGCCACTTCAACCAGAGGATGATATGCAACTGCTTGTCAGGTCCTGCAGCCATCTTTCCTTCTGGATCTTTGGCCTGCCACACTTTCTGTTGTTCTACTATGCTTTTTCTATGGTGGGAAAATGGGATTGTACAGAGTTAGATGATAGGTAGCCATAACAACATTCCTTTCTAGAAAGCCAAGGTCATCCTTTATCTTTGCACCTCTGCCCCTGACCGGAGCTGGATGGGTGGAAGCTGCCAGCGTGGCAGTGGGAGATGGGACCATGGGATGGGCTTGGGGGCGTGGGGCAAGATCTTGAACTTTCAACCGGGTGGGGGAAACCGGGAAGCTTTCAGATTCGGGGTTCTCCAGATGTGCCAACATGGCTCTCTTCATCAATGGGAACTTTTAGGAATCCTTTGCCTCGGTCTCTGATTTAATTTGGGGTGCTATTTGGAACCCTGACACTGCTCCTGGCCGGGTGGCCTTGAAACAGCATCTTTGGGATGGGGGGAGGGAGGGAGGGATACAGAGGTTACTTTCGCTTTCCCCAAGCAGGTGTAACTTTCAATTTCTCCCTCCTCCCCACAGTTCCTGGCAGGCTGCCACTGCACAAACGAGAGTTGAGGTGGCAGCTGACACAGATTCACTTAACCACATTACTCACTTAACGACTGCAGTGATTCACTGAACAACCGCGGCAAGAAAGAGCGTAACAGTAGGCAAAATTCACTTAACGGCTGTCTCGCTTCGCAAGAGACGTTTTGGGCTCCATTGTGATCGCAAGTCAAGGACTTCCGGTAGGTCTGGTTTCCGGCGATACCGCACCTTCGCTTTCGTGGCCAACAGAGGTTCGCTTAAAACCACCGCAAAACAAGGTTGTAATAACCGGAGGGATCGCGCTTGTTATGACATGCAACTGTAATGGGAAGGCTCCCTTAGGGGGTCGTATGTCGAGGACTGCCGGTTCACGGCACAGCTTTGGTGGGAAGGAGAGAAAACCCCGAAAGCCACGGGTCAATCCTTAATCCAGCCCTGGGGCTGGCGGGCAAGCCTGACAAAAGAAGCCCACCGAAAGGGGTCCTAGTTGCCCACCCCTGCTCTGTGCTACTGTGGCTGAGTGGTTTTCTTCCCCATAGGTAAAACCAATCACGAAGGCTTGCTTTGATTCCTCTTGCTTTGATTCATCTTCCAAGCTTTTATTTCGTTTATTTCGATTTAAGTTTAGGTTGAGGTTTATTGGATTTATATGCTGCCCTTCTCCCAAAGGACTCAGGGCGGCGTACAACATAAAAAACACATATTACAAAAGTTAAAAGGGAGATTAAATAAATATCCCAAAAACCCAATTGACGTATACAATAAAGTTTTAAAAGTTAAATTAAAATTCACCATTAAATCAATCTTTTGTTTTATATAGGCCAGGCCAGGCCGGCTTGCTGGAAAAGCCAACTTTTTCTCAACCTTGTCAACGTGAAGATGTCAGCTTTGCTGGCTGGGGAATTCTGGGAGTTGAAGTCCAGACATCTTCACGTTGACAAGGTTGAGAAACACCGGCTTACAAGATATGAAGCAAATAAGAAGTAATGAAGGTATTAAAGCATTCATTACTTAAATAGATTAGAAAAGTGCTAAGAAATGTTAAGATTACGTTTTCCTTTAGTGGCTCTCGCCCTTCCAGAATGAAGACGGACAGAAGTGACTTGTTATGACAACCATAGTGATTGTCAGTTGCATAACCCTTGTGGAACATCTGCTGAAAGTCAAGTTGAAGTATCAGGCTACGTCCGCACTCTCTACCTGGAGCAGCCCTTGGAGGCAACCAGGCCCTTCAAAGAGCCCCACATGCCACATCCAGGTCTCTAGTGGCCAGACTGCAGAGCAATGTGGCTTCTGCCACCTGGTTCTCCTATGGCCTCCCAACAGCACCACCCTGGTCCTTGAGGGGTCCGTGGCTTCCCTACAAACCCACCCACCTCCCAACCACTGTTTTACCTCCCCTGGGTCACTGATGGGAGCTCCACCTGGGATTTTCTTCATCCTGCGTAACATAAGGCAGCTTCTCTCGCTAGGATTTTTGCCTTTATCTTTTGCAAAGGAGGTTCTACACACTGGGCCACCTTAAAGAGCCTACCCAAGCATACATATACACACACACATTTTTATATAGGTAAAGGTTCTCCTTGCACATAGATGCTAGTCGTTCCTGACTCTAGGGGGCACTGCTCATCTCCGTTCCAAAGCCGAAGAGCCAGCGCTGGCCGAAGACGTCGCCGGGGTCATGTGGCTGGCATGACTCAATGCCGAAGGCGCACGGAATGCCATTCCCTTCCAACCAAAGGTGGCTCCTATTTTTCTACTCGCATTTCTTATGTGCTTTCAAACTGCTAGGTTGGCAGAAGCTGAGACAAGGAATTGGAGCTCGCTCCATTACGCGGCGCTGGGGATTCGAACCGCTGAACTGACGACCTTTCTGATCAACAAGCTCAGAGTCTTAGCTACTAAGACATTGCCTCCCACATTTTCATAGATACACATATATTCACATACATATAATTATAATCACCCACATAATTATATATATATATAATTATCATTAAATACATAATTATATTGACTATATCTATGTCGTATATGCATAGTTATTATACACTCCCACACATATTCACAAATACTATGTATACATACATATATACACACACTGATTATATGTATACACACACACACAAACATGTATTTTTACATATATATATGTGCGTGTGTGTGTGTGTACACATATACAATCATATATATATATGATATAGGTAGCATCCCTCTTTTTGTTCTCGTGATGTTTTCTCATTTTTTTTGTCATTGTTTATTTTATTCTTCTATTATTTTACTTCTGTTTAGTTTCCACTTTTCGGTTGTTGTGAACCGCCTGTAGAAGCCCCACAGGAAGAAAGGAAGCAAATAACTTTAATAATTTAATAAATATAAGCAGATAGAAGTGTGTGCATGTGTGCTTATATATATTAAATTATAGTTATTTGCCATCATATATATATTAATATGTGTGTGTGTGTGTGTGTGAATGATACGTTTTTTGTGCTGATCAATGAATAAATAAGGGAGAATAGATCTATTTCGAGCTATTTAGCTCTCATCAGCTAAATAGCTTGATGCTATTAGCTCTCATTAATTAATTAATTAGCTCTCATTAATAAGCTATTAGCTCTCATATATACTGTATGTATGTATGTATATATATGGCGGGGGCTGGGGAGCCCGAGGTGGATCCATCCTGGTCTCTTAATTGATTGTTATTGGTCATCCCTTAAAGAAATTTAACACATATCTAAAAAGACAGCAGCAATTTAATAGGTCTCTGTCTGGATGGTCTCTAGGTGGAGTCGAAGGACAGAGAAGGATGACAAGTTTGTCTCCTCCCTTAAATAGGCCTAACAGGAAGCTGTAACAATATATCCACTTCATATATATATATATATAAATTTTACATTTATTGATCAGCTCATAAAAACTAGCACACACACACACACACACACACACACATATATATATATATATATATATATATATATATATATATATATATATATATATATATATATATATATATATATATATATATATATATGTGCTAGTTTTTATGAGCTGATCAATAAATGTAAAATTTATATATATACATATATATATATATATATACATATTTTACGTTTGTGCTGGTAAATAAACAATAAATAACACAAGTATATACATATATATATACTGATGATGAGAGCTAATAGCTTATTAATGAGAGCTAATTAATTAATTAATGAGAGCTAATATATTTTTAAATATATGTTGCACATATACAATTCATACAGAGTTGTATCCTACAATTTTATTGATTTATACATATAAACGACTAGAGAAGCGGCTGATGATTCGGGGCTGCTTCAAAGGTTGGACGATTCCCCATAGAAGAGCCCAGAAGACGGCGACGGGGTTCCTTCCCCCCTCCTCGTTTAGTGACCAGCTCGGCCTCCCTCCACCCCCCCACTTCACCCTCGACCTCTGACCCCGCGGAGGCGCCCCCTCCCCCAGCGGCCGCGACAGCTCCTCGCCCCCCCCCCCCGCGGACTCTCACCTGCTCTCGCGCTCCAACCGTCGCTCCCGCGCAAGCCGCGAGTCTGCTTCCGGGTCGCGGGGGCGGCGGCTTTAAGGCCCGCCCGGCGCGCCTAACCACCGAGGAATAGGAGGGAGCTCCGGACTTCCGGCGGGCCTCGCTTTCTCTCTACGGCCCTGGCGGCGTTCTAGGCGCCCGGAGGAACCTCTATGGTTTATGGGAGCCTGTTGTTGTTTCTGCCCCAGGCAAGATTGTGTGAGAAGGGAGGAGTTGTCTCGGTTAAAATGATCGAATGCAATTAAAAATGCAAAAGTCTAATTGGAAAGATAGGGAGACAGTGAAAAATGCTTTGTTTTGACCAATGTTCCCCTTCAAGGCCGCTTTAAGACTTCAACTCCCAGAATGCCCCAGCCATCTTAAAGGCGACGAGGGTGCGGAACGTAGGCTTACCCGAAGAATTTGCTGGAGGAGCGCGCTGCCCTTTTAAGGAGGTGACACGTGACAGACTTTTGGCAGAGGCGGCTTCGGCCCTTATCTGATCACGTGACCGAAAGGCTGGCCAATCGGAGCGCGGGGATCAGCGAGCCCTCCTCGCGGCTGCTGCTGGTGCTGGTGCTGAAGGAGGAGGGGCGGGTGAGTGGCGCCTCTTTCCTCTCCCCCCCCCAATTCCTGCCCTTTTGCTGGCTTCGCGCCAGGATTTCATTTCCCCCTTTTGCATTTGGGGGGGGGGGGTCTCCCCTCTCCATCTTTCTCTCTTTCCTTCTTTCTTTCCTTCCTTCCCCAAATTACACTCTTGACCCCCCCTCCACCCGGACTGATAGACTGATTGACCATTTCTAACATCTGCAATGAATTTTTGAGATCAAGCCGGACTATATCCCACTGTGCATGTGAATTATTTAATTATTACTTTCAACATCTATTTTTACCATTCTAATTGTCAACATGCTCCCCATAATTAACTTTGACCCATTTTATATCTCGTATTTATAGTTGTATTATATTTTTATATCTATATATTTATATATTTATGTATTTATATGTGTATATGTATTTATATATTTATATTTATATACTATAATTATGACTATGTACTCTGTGGCAGACCTTATGCTTCTGCGAGAGTCCCCGCTCTCGCAGGTTTGGCCCTCCTCGTTAACGAGGGCCCGCCTCGAGGAGGGATTTATTAATCCGGAGAGGTGGGCGAAGCGCGGTCTCAGGGGTTTTTTAGTTAGGAAATTGTTTAAATTATCTTTTTTAGGGGGTTCAAGGGAGGGGGGTAGATATAGACAGATGGAGATGGAAACAGCAATTAGTAGTAAGGGCCAGGATAGCAGTCGACGGCGGGAAGCGGAAGGCGAAAGGCAGGGGGATATTCGAGTCGTTCCTCAGGAGGGCATACCAATTCAGAGGGTCGTGGGGAGGGGCAGGACCGAGGGGAGACAATTTTCATCCTCCCGGTTGGTGGCACGCAGCCGTTGGTTACAGACGGTCGGGTGCCACAACCCTCGCAGGCTAGGTGGCCAGGGAATACAGAGCCAGGGCCTGCGGCTGATGTTTTGCAACGCCAGGTCCGTTGTCAACAAAGCCCCCCTCATTAGTGACCTTGTGTCAGAGGGGGGGCCGGACCTGGTAGGAATAGCGGAGACCTGGTTGGGCCACGAGGGAGGTCATCCCCTCGTTGAAATGTGCCCACCAGGTTACCGCGCATTTCATCAGCCGCGGGCCCTAGGCAGGGGTGGTGGGGTAGCGGTCATTATCAAGGAAGGCCTGGAGCCGAGAGAGACCATTGTGCCGCAGACCTCTGGCTGTGAGTCCCTCTGCATGAAGTGGGGCCTAGGGAGGCAGTTGGGCTTGCTGGTTGTATACCTGGCTCCCCGCTATGTAGCAGCAGCCCTGCCCGAGCTCCTGGAGGTGATCGCTACGGTGGCAGTGGAGACCCCCAGACTTATAGTTATGGGGGACTTTAACCTGCCATCGTTGGGCGAATCATCCGTGGTAGCTCGGGAGTTCATGGCTTCCATGACGGCCATGGACCTGACCCAAGTAATTCATGGCCCCACCCATGAGGGTGGACATACGCCGGACCTCATCTTCGTCTCGGGCCAATGGAAGAGTGATCTGGGTACAGGGGACATAGACATCATACCCTTGTCATGGTCAGACCACTCACTTCTCCGACTCGACTTTCCGACCGCTGCTCCCCTCCGCGGGGAGGCGGAACCAGAGTTACCAATCTGGTACCGCCCCAGGCGCTTGATGGACCCGGATGGGTTCCAGACAGCGCTTGGGCCATTTCCTGTATCCCTGACCCGCGCCCCGATGGAGGACCTCACGGCCGCATGGAATAGTGCGGCCGTGGGAGCCTTGGATCGGGTCGCGCCCTTGCGGCCTCTCTCGCGGCGGCGAACCACCCTGGCTCCTTGGTTTACTGAGGGGCTGCGGGTGATGAAACGCCGCAAGAGATGCCTAGAGAGAAGATGGAGGGCTAGCCGCTCTGAATCTGACCGGACACAGGTAAGAGCCCATTTACGGACTTACATTGTGGCGCTGAGGGTGGCCAAACGTCATCATTGTGCCACCCTCATAGCATCCGCAGAAAACCGCCCTGCCGCCCTGTTTAGGGTGACCCGTTCCCTCCTCCAACAGAGGGAGCGGGAAGCCCCGTTACAGGGTAGGGCAGAGGAATTTGTGATTTTTCTGCAGGAGAAAACCGCCCAGATACAGAGTGAGCTAGCCCCCATTCATGGCCCAGTGGGATGCCACGAGGGAGATCTTGTTTGGGAGGAGTTTGACTCCGTTACTTCCGAGGATATGGACAGGTTACGTGGGCGACTGCGAGCCACCACATGTTCATTGGACCCGTGCCCCTCCTGGCTTGTACTGGCATCCTGGGAGGTGACACGAGGCTGGCTCCAAGAGGTTATCAACGCATCCTTGAGTGAGGGTTCCTTGCCTGCCTCCCTAAAAGAGGCTATGGTGAGGCCCCTCCTCAAGAAGCCCTCTTTGGACCCAGCTATTTTGAACAACTACCGTCCAGTCTCCAACCTTCCCTTCTTGGCGAAGGTTGTTGAGAGTGTGGTGGCACAACAGTTTCCCCGTCACCTGGAGGAAGTTGACTATCTAGATCCGCGCCAGTCCGGCTTTCGGCCCGGGCATAGCACCGAGACGGCATTGGTCGCGTTGGTAGATGATCTCTGGAGGGCCAGAGATGGGGGATGTTCCTCCATCCTGGTCCTATTAGACCTCTCAGCGGCTTTCGATACCATCGACCATGGTATCCTATTGCATCGGCTGGGGGGGTTGGGGGTGGGAGGCACTGTTTTGCGGTGGTTCTCCTCCTACCTCTCTGGCCGATCGCAATTTGTGCGGGCAGGAGAGCAGAGGTCGACCCCGAGACCCCTCACATGCGGGGTGCCTCAGGGGTCGGTCCTCTCGCCTCTCCTGTTTAATGCATATATGAAGCCGTTGGGTGAGATCATCCGTGGTTTTGGGGTAGAGTACCATCTGTACGCTGATGACACCCAGCTGTACATATCTACCCCAAACCACCCCAACGATGCCGTAGCGGTGATGTGCCAGTGCCTGGAAGCCGTGCGGATCTGGATGGGAAGTAACGGACTTAGGCTCAACCCGACCAAGACCGAGTGGCTGTGGTTTCCGGCTGCCCGATTCAACCAGCTTTCTCCAACGCTGGCCATAGGGGGCGAACATCTTGCCCCTGTGGATGGGGCGCGCAATTTGGGTGTCCTCCTGGATACCCGGCTGTCTATGGAAGAGCAAGTGACAGCCGTGGCCAGGAGGGCGTTTTACCAGGTTCGCCTGGTTCGCCAATTGCGCCCCCTATTGGATCGGGACGCCCTTCGCACAGTCACTCATGCCCTCGTGACATCCCGACTGGACTATTGTAACTCTCTCTACATGGGGCTCCCCTTGAGGTGCACCCGGAGGCTTCAGTTAGTTCAGAATGCGGCCGCGCGAGCAATTATGGGCACCTCTAGGTTTGCCCACGTAACACCGCTCTTGCGCGAGCTGCACTGGCTACCTGTCGTCTTCCGGGTGCGCTTCAAGGTGTTAGTTATCATCTTCAAAGCGCTCCATGGCTCGGGACCTAGCTATCTGCGAGATCGGATCCTGCCCCACACATCCTCACGACCGATTCGCTCCCACAGAGAGGGGCTTCTCCGGGTGCCGTCCACTAGACTTTGTCAGCGGGCGACGCCCAGGGGAAGGGCGCTCTCTGTGGCGGGCCCGGCCCTCTGGAACGACCTTCCCCCTGATATTAGAACGACCACCGACCTCCGCTCCTTCCGTGTAAAATTGAAGACCCATCTCTTTCGACTGGCCGGCCTTGAATAGTTCTCTCTGTCTTTTAATTATAAATTTTAAATGGGTTTTTAATTTATGTTTTTAGCACGGGTAGATTTATTTAATTCGATTTTAAGAAATATTTGTATTATTGTATATTGTTTTTAATTATGCCTGTGCACCGCCCCGGGTCCCTGTGGGGAGAGGGTGCGGTTAATAAATCCCAATTTATTATTATTATTATTATTATTCCTTCCTTCCTTCCTTCCTTCCTTCCTTCCTTCCTTCCTTCCTTCCTTCCTTCTCTTTCTCTTTCCCTTTCCCTTTCTCTCTTTCTCTCTGTTTCATTCCTTCTTTCCTTCCTTCTCTTTCTCTTTCCCTTTCTTTCTCTTTCTTCCTTCCCTTCCTTCCTTCTCTTCCTTTCCCTTTCTCTCTTTCTCTCTCTTTCCTTCCTTCCTTCTCTTTCACTTTTCTTTTGTCTCTCTTTCCTTCTTTCCTTCCTTCCTTCTCTTTCTCTTTCCCTTTCTCTCTTTCCTTCCTTCCTTCTTTCCTTCTCTTTCTCTTTCTCTCTCTTTCCTTCCTTCCTTCCGTCTCTTTCTTTCCCTTTCTCTCTCTTTCTCTCTTTCCTTCTTTCTTTCCTTCCTTCTCTTTCTCTTTCTCTTTCCCTTTCTTTCTCTTTCTTCCTTTCCTTCCTTCCTTCTCTTCCTTTCCCTTTCTCTCTTTCTCTCTCTTTCCTTCCTTCCTTCTTTCCTTCCTTCATTCTCTTTCCCTTTCCCTTTCTCCCTTTCTCTTTCTTCTTTCCTTTTCCTTCTCTTTCCCTTTCTCTCTCTCCTTTCTTCTTTCCTTCCTTCTCTTTCTCTTTCCCTTTCTTTCTCTTTCTTCCTTTCCTTCCTTCCTTCTCTTCCTTTCCCTTTCTCTCTTTCTCTCTTTCTTTCCCTTTCTCTCTTTCTCTGTTTCCTTCCTTCTTTCCTTCCTTCCTTCTCTTTCACTTTTCTTTTGTCTCTCTTCCTTCCTTCCTTCTTTCCTTCCTATGGAAGAGAAAATCGTGTGTTGTCCCGATTGTGACTGGAGCCCTTGGAGCAAGACCTAGGGGGCTCCCTCGCTATGTGGAGGTTCTAGGTTTGCTGGACTTGAGCATTCTGACTCTACAAAGGGCCTCCCTGCTTGGAACAGCTTCTATCCTCCGATGTTACCTTGACAGTTCCTAGGTCCTTGGTTAGGACTCGAGCTGTTGAGCTACCGACCAGCCCCAAAGGCTGTGAATCTCACCAAAGATTAACCACAGAATAATACTAATACTAATAATAATATTAATAATAATGCGCTCCTTGGAACATCTTATATTCTACGAAGATACTCGGTTGATACCTAGGATGCTGGCAGCAAACTGTATCAACCATTAGCACCAGTCAATAGTATTTGCAATGCATTTTTAAATGTTCAGTTGGCTGAGTTTCATGTTTTATGAATAAAGTAAATAATAATAATAATAATAATAATAATAGTTCCTAGGTCCTTGGTTAGGACCCGAGCTGTTGAGCTACCGACCAGCCCCAAAGGCTGTGAACCTCACCAAAGATTAACCTCAGAATAATCATAATAATAATAATCTTTATTGTCATTGTACTAAAATTACAATGAAATTGGTTTTCACTTCACTGGTGCGAAATTATAACAGAAACAAAAAATATAGTCAAACGCTCTATTTTATAACTAAAAACTTTCATAGAAATAGCTATAACTTCCTAAAAAAACCACAGACACACAGTTTCATTTCCAAGTTTTTTTTTAATCTCACCATTGGTAAAACAAATCCTGCCTCTGCTTTGTGTGACAGCTGCGGGTCTCCCCTCCTTCCTCCTGGGGACCGGCGTCATGTCTGAACGGGAAGAGCGGCGCTTTGTGGAGATCCCCCAGGAGTCGGTCCGGCTGATGGCCGAAAGTGCGGGCGTGGAGCTGACCGACGAGGTGGCCGCTCTGCTGGCTGAAGACGTCTGCTACCGTCTGCGAGAGGCAACCCAGGTGAGAGCCTCAGGCCTAGGATGCAGAAAGGGAGTTGGAAGGGACCTTGGAGCAGTACAGGCCGTCCTCGGTTTATGACCGGCTGCTTAATAAGACATAATAAGAAAAACGGGCGGCCGCAAAAGAAGACGTGGCCTGAAAATAAGACCTAATGGGGCTTTTGGTCCCCCCCCAAAAATATAAGACCTAGTTTTATTTTCAGGGAAAGACGCTAGTATGATTTATGTTGATTGCTTATTTAGTATCCCTGACTATCACTAAGTGTTGTATCTCATGTTTTATGATGAGTGTGTTTTTACAGTGACTAGGATGATGATCTATCTCTATTGTTGTATGCACACTGAGAGCTTCTGCATTGGAGACAATTTCCTTGTGTGTCTAATCATACTTGGCCAAAAAATAACTCTATCCTATTCCTATTCCATCCTTTATCTATTCCTATTCTATTCTATTCTATTCTATTCTTTATTCTATTCTATCCTATTCTATTCTGATCTCTTTCTATTCTATTCTTTCCCATTCTGTTCTGATTTCTTTTCTATTCTATTCTATATTCTATTCTATTCTCTATTAATTCTATTCTATCTATTAATTCTATTCTATTCTATTCTTTATTCTATTCTATTCTCTATTAATTCTATTCTCTATTTATTCTATTCTATTCTATTCTTTATTCTATTCTATTCTGATCTCTTTCTATTCTATTCTATTCCTTATTCTATCCTATTCTATTCTGATTTCTTTCTATTCTATTCTTTATTCTATTCTGATCTCTTTCTATTCTATTCTATTCTTTATTCTATCCTATTCTGATTTCATCCTATCCTATCCTATCCTGATTTCTTTCTGTTCTATTCTTTATTATATTCCCTTCTGATTTCTTTCTATTCTATTCTTTTCTTTATTCTATTCTGTTCTGATTTCTATTCTATTCTGTTCTATTCTTTATTCTATTCTATTCTGATCTTTTTCTATTCTATTCTATTCTTTATTCTATCCTATTCTGATTTCATCCTATCCTATCCTGATTTCTTTCTGTTCTATTCTTTATTATATTCCCTTCTGATTTCTTTCTATTCTATTCTATTCTTTATTCTATTCTGTTCTGATCTCTTTCTATTCTATTCTTCATTCTATTCTGATCTCTTTCTATTCTATTCTTTATTCTACCCTATTCTGATTTCTTTCTATTCTATTCTATTCCTTGTTCTATTTTAATTCCATTAATGCTCTGCTCTATTCTATTCTTCCCTATCCCTATCCTATATTATTCTAAAGAATGCACCCAGGTCCCTTCCCCGCCACAATGGCAGCCTCCCGATAGGGACCTATGGGGCCTGACAGCTGGCCCCACCCGTTCGTTGCTTTCCGACGGCTCACGGTCGCATCTGGAAGCCAGGAGCGCCCATGGGGGGCAGCTGCGCAGCGCGTAACTCAGGACGCTGTCTGGCGGGAGGCTCCGTGGTTACGTCCGACTCCCTCTTGCCTCGTTTTAGAACAGCTCCCAGTTCATGAAGCACACCAAACGGAGGAAGCTGACCGTGGAGGACTTCAACCGGGCTCTGCGATGGAGCAATGTGGAAGTAAGGAGGGTCCCGGAGTAATTGGAGGTGGGGGGATTTGTCCATACAGATGCCCAATTGCATTCTACCAAAGTCGGAGACCCATAGATTCTCAGCAGTGAAAAAAACAGAGCCTTTTTCACCTCTACGACCGTCGCAGTAGCCATGCAGTAGGCCACGTGATCAAAAACGCAGGCCACTGACTCATATTTATGACGGCCGTAGCGCCCCGGGGTCACGCGATCCCCTTTTGCGACCTTCTGACAGGCGAAGTCAACGTGGGGAAGCCAGATTCACTTAATGGCTGTTAACTTAACCGCAGCAGCGGGCCCAGCCCTCTGGAACGACCTACCCCCCGATTTACGCACCACCTCGGACCTCCGCCTCTTCCGCCAACGTCTTAAGACGTATTTATTCCAACAAGCTTGGCCTAGCGTAGCCCCCCCCCCCCCGTTTCTGACTTTTATTCTGATAAATTTTAATTCATAAGGTTTTATAAGGGTTTTTAGCACGGGATATAATTTAATTAGTTTTTAATAATGTATTTTTGTATTTCTGTATGTTTTTAAGATTGCCTGTGCGCCGCCCTGGGTCCTTGCCAGGAGAAGGGTGGGGTATAAATTTGAAAATAAATAAATAAACAACAATTAACAGGAAAGGTCGTAGAACGGGGCAAAATTCTCTTTTAATGGCCGTCTCGCTTAGCAACAAAATGTGGGGCTCAATTACGGTTGTAAGTTGCGGACCAGCTGCAGACATCCCTTCAGTTCCTGGAGAACCCGTGGGGCTAAACTAACAACAGCAGTGGTTCACTTAACAACGGGGGCAAGGAAGGTCGTAAAACGGGACAACACTCACTTAACGGTCTCGCTTAGCAATGGAAATGTAGGGCTCGGTTATGGTCGTACGTTGAGGCCTGCCTGCCTAGACAATAAGACGCCATGGTTGTCAGGCCAACCAGAAACAGAGGCTGGGGAATTCTGGGAGTTGGAGTCCCCAAGTCGTCAGGTGGGCAGGGCTGGGGGACCCCTGACGTGGAGCAATGCAGAGCATGCAGCTGTGGCTGTTGCAGGTGGTGTGTGGCCACGGCTCTCCGGACCCTCTGCCCTTCCGGCCCATTAAGGAAGGAGAACTCTACTTCCAAGAAGACCGCGAGGTCAACCTGGTGGAGGTCGCGTTGGCCACCAACGTCCCCAAGGACTGTGCGGAGACAGCCGTGAGAGGTAGGCCAGGGGGAGGAATAGTTTTTCAGCCTCTTTGTCCTTGTTTTTATTGTCCTGTACCGGCTGCCAGATGGTAATAGTTCAAAAAAAAAAAAAGGGTGCCCAGGATGAGATGGATCTTTAAGGGCAGAGAGCAACCCACGACCCTCTGGGGCAATGACGACCCTCTGGAGCGCCGCCTTATCTGTCCCTGTGCAGTTGGCAAACCAGACACGGGTGCAGCAAGTTAAAATACTCTCTATGGTGTAGTGGTAGAAGGTCTCCAGCAGCTTCCCACCTTCCTTACCATCTGAGGCTGCAACGGCTGGGCCTCTTCACTGCAGAACGACGGCGCCTGAGAGGTGACCTGATTGAAGTCTATCAAATCATGCACGGTGTGGACAAAGCCGAAAAGGGAAAACCGTTTTCCCTATCGCACAACACTAGAACTAGGGGGCCCTCCATGAAACTTTTGGAAGCCAGACCTCAAACAAATAAGAGGAAGGACTTTTTCACCCAGAGGATCCCTGGTCTATGGAACTCCCTGCCAGAAGACGTGGTAACAGCTGTCAGCCTCGACACCTTTAAGAAAGGATGAGAGGAGTTCATGGACAACAAGGGTATCAATGGCTATCATGATGGATGCCTAAGGACAGCCTCCGGGTTGGAGAGATAGGCAGGAGATCTCTCAATGCCATTTGCAGGAAATCACAAGCAGGTGAAGACATCTGCTTGGGAAGACCCTGAAGCCAATGGGGAGCCACTGTGGGAGACAGAAGGCTGCACTGGATGGGCTGTGGCCTCTTCCAACAAGGCTGTTCTTATGTTAAGAAAGAAAGAAGGAAGGAAGGAAGGAAGGAAGGAAGGAAGGAAGGAAGGAAGGAAGAGAGGAGTTCATGGAGAACAAGGGCCTCAATGGCTATCATTATGGATGCCTAAGGACACCCTCCGGGTTGGAGAGATAGGCAGGAGGTCTCTCAAGGCCATTTGCAGGGAATCATAGGCAGGTGAAGACATCTGCTTGGGAAGACCCTGAAGCCAATGGGGAGCCACTGTGGGAGACAGAAGGCTGGACTGGATGGGCTGTGGCCTCTTCCAGCAAGGCTGTTCTTGTGTTCTTATGTTCCGGGCAGCGTCTCTGCCACTGATTCTTCTCTTCTCTCCTAGTTCACGTCTCTTACCTGGACGGGAAAGGCAACCTTGAGGCACAAGGATCAGGTAAGGATTGTTAACGTCGTTTTGGTTGTACTTCTTGAAACAGGTCAGAACAATCAGGGATCACATATTTCTTTTGAGAGCAACAATTGTGATTTTTTTTTTACTTTGTTCATCATATATTGGAGCGTTTCACCATCTAGTCAACCTGGTCCCTACCGCCCTCTAGTGGGCGTTCCAGCTTTCATGGTGGGTGGTAGGGGTTTTGTCTGATACTGAAGCACTTTCCTTTTTTAAAATTTAATTGACTTCCCTACTATATAAATCACTATCACTGTGGAACAGGTGGATGGTTAGAAAATTTTACTACTAACAGAGATACAAAAGTGGGCGGTAGGTAGAAAAAGGTTGACTACCCCTCTGCATGAGCATCTATATAAAGGAGTTCTAGTCTGCTTGGATGACATTCTCATCTACAATGAAACAGTGGAACCGGTGGGCGATTAGAAAATTTTACTACTAACAGAGATACAAAAGTGGGCTGTAAGTATAAAAAGATTGACTATTCCTGATTTAGATAACTTTAGGGTGTGGGGACTTCAACACCCAGCATTGGGCTGTCTGAGGATTTCTGGGAGTTGGAAGTCCACCTATTTTGAAGCATACTGGCCGGGGGATTCTGGGAGTTGATGTCCACAAAGCTGCTAGGGTTGAAAAAAATTGGTGAGTTGTGACACCAGATACATAAAATTGATACATTTCAGGTGTGCAGTGAATGGTTTATTGCACAAATGGATAATCTGAGAATATTTCTCAGCGGCTCCCTCTGCGAAGGGATGGGGGATCCCGGGAAGTGTAATCCAACTGGTAAGAGTCTGTTGGTTTCCCATTCTACCTTATCGCTTCCCTTCTGGGGTTCCAAGATCTCCTCTTCATTTCTGTTTCCAGTGCCCAGTGCCGTCTCCATGCTGACAGACGACCTGCTGAAGTATTACCAGCATGTGACTCGGGCCGTGCTGGGCGATGACCCTCAGCTGATGAAGGTGAGCCAGGAGGTCCTGCTGATAGAAGAGGAGAGGAGTTGGAGGAAAACAAAGGGATTTGAAGAGGGCGGGCCCCAAGAACCCTCAAATTGGTTCCTGTGTCTGATCCCCCACCTCTACTGGGCAGCCATTTTGGGGACCCACCCATGAAGCCTTCAGTTCTAGGAAAAATTTCTGACAAAATAATCCATGGAAGAGAAGTTGACTTCGGAAGTTGTGGGAGCTTCATCCCTGGAGGCTTCCAAGAAGAGACTGGGCTGCCCTCTGTCAGGAAGGGTGTAGGGTCTCCTGCTGGGGCAGGGGGTTGGACTAGATGACCTACAAAGCCCCTTCCAACCCATGGACCAGGAGTTGTCTTCGGAAGTTGTGGGAGCTTCATCCGTGGAAGCTTTCAAGAAGAGACTGGACTGTCATCTCTCAGAAATGGCGTAGGGGCTCCTGCTTGGGCGGGGGGGGGGTTGGACTAGATGACCTCCAAGGTCCCTTCCAACTCTGTTAA
This sequence comes from Rhabdophis nuchalis, assembly GCA_039707465.1. NCBI lineage: Eukaryota > Metazoa > Chordata > Lepidosauria > Squamata > Natricidae > Rhabdophis > Rhabdophis nuchalis. The sequence continues at coordinate 11,310,073 of CM077662.1, read as the reverse complement.
TCTGTTGCAAATGTTGACCAATGCCAACGAGTTCTCTCTCCTTCCTGCCTAGGTTGCCCTCCAGGATTTACAGACCAATTCGAAGATTGCGGCTCTCCTGCCTTACTTTGTCTATATCGTGAGTGGGGTGAGTGAAGACTGTCCCCTTCCTTCCTTCCTTCCTTCCTTCCTTCCTTCCTTCCTTCCTTCCTTCCTTCCTTCATAAATTGCTCCTTCTTCCCCATTCATGAGGAACTGACCCGGATCCTTCACCATTTCAGTTTGTCTTTGCAGCGTCGAAGACCAGAAATGTTTCCTCTTTTATCCACATAACAGGACTTTTTGGAAGTTCACTTTAGCCACCAATAATGTTCTATTTCATAGAAAATTATGGGATGAAATGAGACATTTCCTTAAGGAGGTCAACTGTCCACCTAGTAAAGGGAAAGTTTCCCCTCACACATTTGCGCTGGTCGTTCCCGACACTAGGGGGCGGTGCTTATCTCCGTTTCAGAGCCAAAGAGCCAGAGCTGTCCGAAGATGTCTCCGTGGTCATGTGGCCGGCGTGGGAGTGGCTTGCCGGCCACGTGACCGGGTGGGAGTGGCGTGTCAGTCATGTGACTGGGTGGGCGTGGTCTACTTGTAAAATGTGGTGAAATTCACTTAACAAAGCTCTTGCTTAGCAACCAAAATGTTGGCTCAGGAACTCTGGCATTTAAAGCACCCGAGTCTTAAAGCTGTCAAGTGACAAGACTCTCGTACCCCTCACCATTTAGGGGAAAAAAAACCAGGGATGTGCAAACTTGACAGTTTGAAGACTTGTGGACTTCGACTCCCAGAATTCCTCCTCTCGCTCTTCCTCTGGATGATGGGTGGACAGGTGGGGGGAGGGAGCTGGAACCGGTTCTAAACGGCCCTGTCGATTTGTGGAAGACTTGAGTGCTTCAAATGCCAGAGTTCCTGAGCCAACATTTTGGTGGCTAAGCAAGAGTATTGTTAAGTGAGTTTCACCACATTTTACAAGTTGGCCATGCCCACCCAGTCACGTGACTGGCAAGCCACTCCCACCTGGTCACATGGCCAGCAAATCACTCCCACCTGGTCACATGGCTGGCAAGCCACTCCCACCCGGTCACATGGCCGACAAGTCACTCCCACCTGGTCACATGGCTGGCAAGTCACTCTCATCCGGGCACATGGCTGGCAAGCCACTCCCACCCGGTCACATGGCCAGCAAATCACTCCCACCTGGTCACATGGCCGGCAAGCCACTCCCACCCGGTCACATGGCCGGCAAGCCACTCCCACCCAGTCACATGGCCGGCAAGCCACTCCCACCCAGTCACATGGCCAGCAAGCCACTCCCACCTGGTCACATGGCTGGCAAGCCACTCCCACCTGGTCACATGGCTGGCAAGCCACTCCCACCTGGTCACATGGCCGGCAAATCACTCCCACCTGGTCACATGGCCGGCAAGCCACTCCCACCTGGTCACATGGCCGGCAAGCCACTCCCACCTGGTCACATGGCCGGCAAGCCACTCCCACCCAGTCACATGGCTGGCACCCCTCACCCTTTAGGAAAAAAACTTTCTCCATAGCAGGAATGCAGGAGAAAGTTAGGGGGCGCTGGGGGGTGGGAGAGAAACTGCGGAGATCGGGGAAGCCAAAACGGGGCATGGAGGGAGCCCCCCCCACCTCTTGCACCCTGGAAAGCCGGCCGCACCAACCTGGAAGCCAAAAGGGAGGCTGGGGGTGTGGGGCGCATGCACAAGGTGGTGCTCGCATTGCATTTTTGGGGTGGGGGCACTCGGCCCCCCAGAAGGGTTGACCATCGCTGCCCTCGTGGGAAGGGCCCCCGGGGAGAAGGCTGGGGTCCCCCTTGGGTGAGAAGTTTTGTTAGCATATTCAGCCTTATACTGGGTTGGCAATATATATGAGCCTCTGTTCTTAAAGAGTTCATGTAGCTTTAAGAACTATGTGTTGGATTCTGATTGGCTGTGCTGCTCAGCTCTGCCATATAAGCAAACTCAGAATCACAGTTCATTCCCTTTTCGATTCCCTTGGATTCCTGTGCTGAAGCTGAAGACTACAGACTGAAGAAGTATTTGTTTTGCATCACTTTAAGATAACTCTGTGTTTGGTGAAGGACTGTTATTGTTTTGAGAAGTTAGTCTCACTGGTCGGAATAAGTATTTTAGTTGCTACAAAGTAAAGACTATTTATTTTCTTACTATCACTGTTTTTAGAGTTTGTGTGTGGTTAAAGCAACATATCTCTTTACTGTCCGGTGTATTACACTATTCCGCATTTATGTTCCTAACACTGGTTACGGGACCAGAGTTGTAACACTGGTTCTGAACCCAGAGTTGCTAACAAGTTTGCTCTCTCCGGCTTCCTTTGCAGGTCAAGTCGGTGAGCCACGACCTGGAGCAGCTCAACCGCCTTCTGCACATGGCCAAGAGCCTCATCCAGAACCCCTACTTGTGCCTGGGGTCTTACGTCAAGAGCCTCATTGCCAGCGTCATGTACTGCGTCCTGGAGCCTCTGGCCGCCTCCATCAACCCCCTGAACGACCACTGGACCCTGCGCGACTACGCGGCTCTCCTCTTGGGCCAGATCTTCTGGTAATGCCCCTCCCCACTCCCCGAGGCCCCTGGAGCCCCATGCTTGCAATTGATGGGCAAAGGGGCCCTCAGTGAAAGACCCGAGATCAAACTTGGAAGAAAGTTCTCTGTAGCTCCGGGAGTTGAACTGTGGGATCCTCAGTGCGCTCTGCCGGTAGACCTCTCATTACCCAACTAGGTTGCGCCATCAGTGCTGGAAAGGAATCGGCTTTGCAAACGATATGCTTTACATTTCTTCCCAACACTCTGTTCTGCAGTCCATCTGACTCATTGGTCCTTGTGGGGTCCTTGCTGGGTGGTTTTCTTGTAGACGTTTCATTACCAAACTAGGTAACATCATCAGGGTTAGTGGGGTTTGTGGAATGGAGGAGGGGGGAGAGAAAGAGAAGGAAGAAGGAGAGGACAACGACTGTGGGGTCCTTGCCATTTTCTGAGCTGGATTATTTTCAATGCAGACATTTCACGACCCAACTAGGGAACGTCGTCAGCGAATGAAATTTCACAAGCAAATACGAATTTATTTCATTCGCTGATGATGTTCCCTAGTTGGGTCATGAAATGTCTGGGGAAGGTTTCTTGGGCCATGCCAACGGAGTGGTTGTGCAAATTCAGCCAGGGGAGGTTTTAGCAAGTTATAGTTTAAGGCGGTGGTATTTAACAAATATATAGTTAAGGTTGGCCAATCTAGACAGCATCCTAAAAAGTAGAGACATCCCCCTGCCAATCAAAAGGGCGTCTAGTCCAGGCTGTGGTTTTCCCAGTTGCCATGGATAGTTGTGAAGGTTGAACCATAAGGAAGGCTGAGGGCCAAAGAATGGAGGCCTTTGAACTCTGGGGCTGGAGAAGAAGACTATCTATCTACTGTATCTATCTATCCATCTATCTATCTATCTATCTATCTATCTATCTATCTATCTATCTATCTATCTATCTATCTATCTATCTATCTATCTATCTATCTACTGCATTTATCCATCCATCCATCCATCCATCTATCTACCTACCCATCCATCCATCCATCCATCCATCCCTATCTATCTATCTATCTATCTATCTATCTATCTATCTATCTATCTATCTATCTATCTATCTATCTATCTATCTATCTATCCATCCATCCATCCATCCATCCATCCATCCATCCATCCATCCATCCACTGTATCTATCTATCCATCCATCCATCCATCTATCCATCTACCTATCCATCCATCCATTATCTATCTATCTATCTATCTATCTATCTATCTATCTATCTATCTATCTATCTATCTATCTATCTATCCATCCATCCATCCATCCATCCATCCATCCATCCATCCACTGTATCTATCTATCCATCCATCCATCTATCCATCAACCTATCTATCCATCCATCCATTATCTATCTATCTATCTATCTATCTATCTATCTATCTATCTATCTATCTATCTATCTATCTATCTATCTATCTATCTATCCATCCATCCATCCATCCATCCATCCATCCATCCATCCATCCATCCATCCATCCATCCATCCATCCATCCATCCATCTACTGCATTTATCCATCCACCCACCCACCCACCCACCCATCCATCCATCTACTGTATCTATCTATCCATCCATCTATCCATCTACCTATCTATCCATCCATCCATCCATATCTATCCACCCATCCATCCATATCTATCCATCCATCCATCCATCCATCCATCCATCCATCCATCCATCTACTGTATCCATCCATCCATCCATCCATCCATCCATCCATCCATCCATCCATCCAAGGACTCCCTGGAGAAGAGCCTCATGCTGGGAATGATGGAGGGCAAGAAAAGAAGAAGGGGACAGCAGAGAAGGAGGGGGCTGGATGGAGTCACCATGAGCTTAGATGGACTCCACAGAATGGGAGAGGACAGGAAGGCCTGGAGGAACATGGTCCATTGGGTTGCAATGTGTCGGACACAACTTCACAACTAACAACTACTCCATCCATCCATCCATCCATCTTCTCACTCACTCACTCACTCACTCACTCACTCACTCACTCACTCACTCACTCTATCTATCTATCTATCTATCTATCTATCTATCTATCTATCTATCTATCTATCTATCTATCTATCTATCTATCTATCTATCTATCCATCCATCCATCCATCCATCCATCCATCCATCCATCCATCCATCCATCCATCCATCCATCTACTGTATCTATCTATCCATCCATCCATCCATCCATCCATCTATCCTGCGAGTCCCTTGGACTGCAAGGCCATCCAACTGGTCAGTCCTAGAGGAGATCCACCTTGGCTGCTCTTGAGAAGGCCAGATCCTGAGGAAACTCAAGGACTTTGGCCACCTGATGAGAAGGAAGAAGGACTCCCTGGAGAAGAGCCTCATGCTGGGAACGATGGAGGGCAAAAGAAGAAGAAGGGGACGGCAGAGAAGGAGGGGGCTGGATGGAGTCCCTGAAGAAGTTGGCTTGAGATTCAATGGACTCCAGAGGATGGGAGAGGACAGGAAGACCTGGAGGTCACGATGGGTTGGACACCACTTCACAAACAACAAAGTTAAGGTTGTAAAGTCTAGCACTGATGATGTTGCCTAGTTTGGTAATGAAATGTCTTCAAGAAAACAACCAAGTTCAGAGAGCACCAAGGACCCCACAGTCCTCCTCCTCCTCCTCCTCTCTTCTAGCACTGATGATGTTACCTAGTTTGGTCATAAAATGTCTTCAAGAGAACAACCAAGCTCAGAGACCCGCCCAGCTGACTGGGGGATTCTGGGAACTGAAGTCCAGGCCCCTTCGAGCCGCCACGGTTGAGAAACCCTGGCTTTAAGGCTGCGTGTCAACTCACCAATGGGAGGCAGCCACGACGAAGCCCAGGTTGTTTGGGGGGAAGAGACGTGACGTCCCTTGGGGTTTCCTTCCCTCTCTCTCTCTCTCAGGACCCACGGGGATCTGGTGAGCAGCTTGTACCACCAGATCCTGCTCACCCTCCAGAAGGTGCTGGCCGATCCCGTCCGCCCGCTCTGCTCGCACTACGGCGCCGTGGTGGGGCTGCACGCCTTGGGATGGGAGGTAAGCGGCAGCCTGCCCCAACGGTGGTTTTGGGGTGCCTCCCGCCTCCCATCTGCTGATCTCTTACGGCCGTCTCTCCTTCCTCCCCTTTTCAGGCGGTGCAGAGGGTCCTCTACCCCCACCTCTCAACCTACTGGTCCAACCTGCAGGTGGTGCTGGACGATTATTCGGTCTCCAACGCCCAGGTCAAGGCTGACGGGCACAAAGTCTACGGAGCCATTCTGGTGAGTCTCTCTCTTGGGCCTGGGGGACGGGGGACGGCAGAGGGGGCGCAACAGCAGCCTGAGTGTCTTGTAAAGAACGGCAGCGTTTGCTGGTAGATCTCGACTTGGCGACCACCATTCCCGTTGCTTAGGGACTCCGTGCATACAGGAGGCATGCCTGATTTTGCAACTGGCGGGCCTCGCCCCGTCAGCTCCAGCTGATTTTTGGCCTTGACTTTCGGCCATTTTTTCACCCTCCGGAGAATAAACAGCCCAAGGGGCAACCTGGAAGAACATAACATAAGAACATAAGAACAGCCTTGCTGGAAGAGGCCACAGCCCATCCAGTCCAGCCTTCTGTCTCCCACAGTGGCTCCCCATTTGCTCCTGGGTCTTCCCAAGCAGATGTCTTCACCTGCTTAGGATTCCCTGCAAATGGCATTGAGAGAGATCCTGCCTATCTCTCCAACCCAGAGGGTGTCCTTAGGCATCCATCATGATAGCCATTGAAGCCCGTTCCCAAACTTCCGGTTTCCGTGGTGGACCGGTTCTCGCCCTCCCCTGGCTTCAGGAGGTTTGGGGAGGGCGGAAAACGGCCCATTGGGGCCCACCGGAAGTTTGGGGGGGTTTATTGAGTCCTGCGCGCATGTGCGGTGCGTGTGCGCGCACATATGTGCAAGGGGGCATTGCATTATGGGTATGGCATGCCTGGGCAAAAAGTTTAGCCATCACTGCCAAAGACTAAGCGATTCAGGGGCAGCCTTGAATTCTGACCGGCCCAAATCCAATTTCAGCAGAAGGGTACATAATCATCATCATCATCATCATCATCATCATCATCATCATCAGTTGATACCTAGGATGCTGGCAGCAAACTGTATCAACCATTAGCACAATAGTATTTGCAATGCATTTTTAAATGTTAAGTTGGCTGAGTTTCATGTTTTATGAATAAAGTAAATAATAATAATAATAATAATAATAATAATAATAATAATAATAATAATAATAATAATAATAATAATAATAATAATAATAATAATAATATATAAATAAAAATGTAAAATAGTTTGTACGAATCCACTAATCTCAAAAACTACCAAACCGATCTGCCTCAAATTTTGACACAATGTAGCCAAGGACTTCCGATAATAGAATAGCTATTCATTTTGTGGCTAGCACACGTGTGTCGTGTGCAAGGTACACACAAAAGGTACGCACTGAAATGTGTTTTCACTTCCCTGTAGCCACGCCCATCAGACTGCATTTCAACTGTCAGTGTTGGAATGGAGGCCTCTCATACGGAGGCCTCTTAGGGCCAAAAAGGCACAGAGGATAGCAAACTCCCAGGTGGCCCATAGAGGGGGGGGGGGGGGGAAATACTGCTCAAGACTGTTCTCTGAGGTAAAAAAAAAGGAGGCAGGCAGCTGCTTTAAACTGTTTAATACGAACTGAACCAAACTGTAACAAAGAATCACCCATCTGACAGCAAATACAGTTTAATAAAAGAAGGACTAGGGGAGACATGATAGCAGCCTTCCAATATCTCAGGGGTTGCCCCAAAGAAGAGGGAGTCAAACTATGCTCCAAAGCACCAGAGGGCAGGACAAGAAGCAATGGGTGGAAACTAATCCAGGAGAGAAGGAACCTAGAACTGAGGGGAAATTTCCTGGCAGTGAGAACTATTAACCAGTGGAAAATCTTGCCACCAGAAGTTATGGATGCCCCAACACTGGATGTGTTTTTAAGAAGAGACTGGAAAACCATTTGTCTGACACGGTATAGGGTCTCCTGCTTGAGCAGCGGGGTTGTACTAGATGACCTCCAAGGTACCTTCCAACTCTGCTATTTTATTATTGTATTACAGTAGGTAGATAGATAGGGGAATAGAGAGACAGGGAAAAATACAGTTTAATAAAAGAGGGACGGGGATACAGGATAGCAGCCTTCCAATATTTCAGAGGTTGCCACAAAGAAGAGGGAGTCAAGCTATTCTCCAAGGCACCTGTGGGCAGGACAAGAAGCAATGGGTGGAAACTAATCAAGGAGAGAAGCAACTTAGAACTGAGGAGAAATTTCCTGACAGTTAGAACAATTAATCAGTGGAACAGCTTGCCTCCAGAAGTTGTGAATGCCCCAACCATGGAAGTCTTCAAGAAGATGTTGGATAGCCATTTGTCTGAAATGGTATAGGGCAGTGATGGCTAACCTTTTTTGGCTCGCATGCCAAAAGCAGGGGGAGTGCAGGGGTGATGTGCCCAGGTGTGCCACATCCATAATGTGGATGACCCCCTGCATTTGGCATGCTTCTTACGTCATCCCCAGGCTCCAGAGGGTTTATAGGAGCCTGGGGAGGGTGAAAACAGCCTTCCCCCACCTCCAGAGGGCAAAAAACAGCCTCAAAAGAAGGCCTAAATCAGCTGGCCAGGGCACACATACACACTGAAGCTGACAGGGCAATGCCTCGTGTGGCCTAAGAAATGGTTCCGTGTGCCACTTGTAGCACCCGTGCCATAGGTCATGGCCATCATGGGTATAGGGCTTCCTGCCTAGGCAGGGAATTGGACTAGATGACCCCCAAGGGATAGATAGAGAGGGAGAAATAAGGTAGGTAGGTAGGTAGGTAGGTGGATAGATAGATAAATAAATAGATAGATAGATAGATAGATAGATAGATAGATAGATAGATAGATACAAAGAAAGAAAGAAAGAAAGAAAGAAAGAAAGAAAGAAAGAAAGAAAGAAAGAAAGAAAGAAAGAAAGAAAGAAAGAAAGAAAGAAACACGGTAGGTAGGTAGGTAGGTAGGTAGGTAGGTAGGTAGGTAGGTAGGTGGGTAGAGGGAGAAAGGAAGAAATATAGTAGGTAGGTAGGTAGGTAGGTAGGTAGGTAGGTAGGTAGGTACGTAGGTAGGGGGATGGATAGATAGATAGGGAGAAATACAGTAGATATGTAAGTAGAGGGATACACAGAGAGGGAGAAATACAGTAGGTAGGCAAGTAGGTAGATAGGGGGATAGATAGACAGGGAGAAATACAGTAGGTAGGTAGGTAGGTAGAGGGAGAAAGCAAGAAATACAATAGGTAGGTAAGTAGAGGGATAGACAGAGAGGGAGAAATACGGTAGGTAGGTAGGTGTATAGATAGACAGCGAGAAATACGGTAGGTAGGTAGGTAGAGGAATAGAGAAAGAGGGAGAAATATAGTAGGTAGGTAGGTAGATAGAGGGAGAAAGAAAGAAATACAGTAGGTAGGTAGGTAGAGGGATAGATAGAGAGGGAGAAATACAGTTGGTAGGTAGGTTGGGGCTTATATGGTGGTTGGGTGTATGTGTGCAGGTGTAGATCTACACAGAGATTGGTTGGCCATTTAACCAGACTGAGCCACAGCAACGCGTGGCCGGGTATAGCTAATAATAATAATAATAATAATAATAATAATAATAATAATAATAATAATAATAATAATAATAATAATAATAATAATAATAATAATAATAATAATAATAATACTCGGTTGATACCTAGGATGCTGGCAGCAAACTGTATCAACCATTAGCGTAGCGGTGCCGTAGCGGTGATGTGCCAGTGCCTGGAAGCCGTGCGGATCTGGATGGGAAGTAACGGACTCAGGCTCAACCCGACCAAGACCGAGTGGCTGTGGTTTCCGGCTGCCCGATTCAACCAGCTTTCTCCAACGCTGGCCATAGGGGGCGAACATCTTGCCCCTGTGGATGGGGCGCGCAATTTGGGTGTCCTCCTGGATACCCGGCTGTCTATGGAAGAGCAAGTGACAGCCGTGGCCAGGAGGGCGTTTTACCAGGTTCGCCTGGTTCGCCAATTGCGCCCCCTATTGGATCGGGACGCCCTTCGCACAGTCACTCATGCCCTCGTGACATCCCGACTGGACTATTGTAACTCTCTCTACATGGGGCTTCCCTTGAGGTGCACCCGGAGGCTTCAGTTAGTTCAGAATGCAGCCGCGCGGGCAATTATGGGGACCACCAGGTTCGCCCACGTTACACCACTCCTGCGCGAGCTGCACTGGCTGCCTGTCGTCTTCCGGGTGCGCTTCAAGGTGCTAACTATCATCTTTAAGGCGCTCCATGGCTCGGGACCTAGCTATCTGCGGGATCGGATCCTGCCCCATACATCCTCACGACCGATTCGCTCCCACAGAGAGGGACTTCTCCGGGTGCCGTCCACCAGACTTTGTCAGCGGGCGACGCCCAGGGGAAGGGCTCTCTCTGTGGCGGGCCCGGCCCTCTGGAACGACCTTCCCCCCGATATCAGAACGACCACGGACCTCCGCTCCTTCCGTATGAAACTAAAGACCCATTTCTTTCGACTGGCCGGCCTTGGATAGTCTCTCTGTCTATAGATTTTTAAATGTATTTTAATGGGTTTTAATTTTTTAGCACGGGATAACATAGTTTAATGGTGTTTTAAACTGTATATTTTGTATTGATTGTTTATATTGTTTTTAGTTTCTCCTGTGCACCGCCCCGGGTCCCTGTGGGGAGAGGGAGCGGTTAATAAATGCAAAGTTATTATTATTATTATTATAGCACCAGTCAATAGTATTTGCAATGCATTTTCAAATGTTCAGTTGGCTGAGTTTCATGTTTCAGGAATAAAGTAAATAATAATAATCTTTATTGTCATTGTACCAAAATTACAATGAAATTGCTTTTAACTTCACTGGTGCAGAATTATAACAGAAACAAAAAAGAGAGAGAAATGAGAAATGAAAAAACTAGTTTGTGCATGGAGGGATTGTGGTTGAATTTAAAAGTCTCACAGCCCAAGGATAGAAGCTACCTTTAAACCTGTTTGTTCGGCTGGCTATGCTTTGATATCTGCTGCCTGATGGTAGAAGGGCAAAGAGATACCAACCAGGGTGCCATGAGGACTAGCGGCTGGAGTTGTGGGGGTGTCAATTATGAGGTTTAAATTATCTCCCCGCAGGTGGCCGTCGAGCGGCTTCTTAAGATGAAGGCCCAGTCCCTTTCGTTGCCCGTCCAGGCCGAGGGCGGGGGTCCCCAGGGGCGCCCGCGGGACGGTGTGCCTTGGCATAGCCCCCTCCAGGACGCTCAGGTGGAATTTGGCTTCGGCATCGCCAGCCACCTGCTGCAGCTGGGCAGCGGGGGCCCGCAAGCCGGGGTGGGCATCCCCGCCAGCCCCCCGGCCGTCTCGCTCCACCAGATGTACCAAGAGCTCTACTACTTCTTCGGGGACAGCCTGGCTACCCGCTTCGGCACCGGCTCGGGGCTGTGCCCGGCGGGGCCCCTGCCCGCCAGCCCTCCCAAGGCCACCGATGCCAAGAAGGAGCAGCCGGCCTTCGGCACTGGCGACGCCGTGCGCAAGATGCCCCAGCTGACCGCCAGCGCCACCGTCAGTCCGCGGGACGAGGAGAGCCCCCGCGCGGACTTCTCGGCCAGCCGGCCGGCCTTGCACCGCTCGGCCAGCCTGGCCCGCTCCCGCAGCGCCCTGCGCCAGCAGGGTCACCGGCCCGTCGCCCGGGACGTCTTCCAGAAGTGCCGGTTTTCCCTGCAGGGGGCCCCCCGCTTCAGTTTTGTGATCGCAGGGCGGCAGGTGGAGCGCCGGTGCCAGGGCCGCCTCTTCCAGACCTGCTTCCCGCAGCACCACGGCCCCACCCACGTCTCGCGCTACGCCCAGAAGCTGCCCATGATTGGCCGGACCAGCAAGCCCGCAAAAAAGTGGGGTCACTCGGATTATTCTCTCTACTTGCCTCTCTGAGCAATCGGACTATTCTGAGCGATTGGATCCAACCCTTTGGGATGGGGCCCCTCACCCTGGGGCCCCTTCCATCCAGAACCTCTTCCCAATCGTTTGGAAGGACCCCCCCCCCCACAAGGGATCGCAGTGTGGAAATCTGGGGCTACACCCTTGGAGTAGCCAAGCCCCCTTAAAACTTGACAGGGAGTGGCTGATGCATCCTCTTGAATTCCCCAGCCATGCCCTTATCTGTCCTTCCCTCAATCTTTCTTCTTCTTCTCCTCCTCCTCCTCCTCCTCCTCCTCCTCCTCCTCCTCCTCCTTCTCCTCCTCCACTATTAGGAACACATCTCCTATCATTTCTCTTCTTTCTTCTCCTCCTCCTCCTCCTTTTTTTTCTCCTCCACCACCATCTTTATTCTGAAAAATGTCTTCTTTCTACTTCTTCTCCTTTGCTTCTTCTCCTCCTCATTATGAAAAATGTCCTCCTCCTCTCCACAAGCCTCATCCCATCCAGCACTGATGTTGTTACCTAGTTTGGTAAGATGTCTGCAGGAAAACCATCTACAGAGCACCAAGGACCCAACAATCATCCTCCTCCTCCTCCTCCTCCTCCTCCTCCTCCTCCTCCTCCTCCTCCTCCTCCTCCTCCTCCTCCTCCTCCTCCTCCTCCTCTTCTTCTTCTTCTTCTTCTTCTTCTTCTTCTTCTTCTTCTTCTTCTTCTCCTTCTCCTCCTTCTCCTTCTCATCATCTCCTTCTCCTTATCTTCTTTTCTTTTTCTCCTTCTCCTCCTCCTCCTCCTCATCTTCTTCTCATCTTCTTATTCTTATCTTCTTATCTTTTTTTCCTCCTTCTCCTTCTCATCCTCCTTATCATCATCATCGTCTTCTTCTTCTTTCTCCTCCTCCTCCTCCTCCTCCTTGCTGTATTGAGACAATCTGCCTCTAAGCATTTTAAGAAAACTGATCTTCTTCTTCTTCTTCTTCTTCTTCTTCTTCTTCTTCTTCTTCTTCTTCTTCTTCTTCTTCTTCTTCTTCTTCTTCTTCTTCTTCTTCTTCTTCTTCTTCTTCTTCTTCTTCTTCTCCTCCTCCTCCTTTTCCTCCTCCTCTCTCCTTATCTTCTTCTTCTTCTTCTTCTTCTTCTTCTTCTTCTTCTTCTTCTTCTTCTTCTTCTTCTCCTTTTCCTCCTCCTCCCTCCTTATCTTCTTCTTCTTCTTCTTCTTCTTCTTCTTCTTCTTCTTCTTCTTCTTCTTCTTCTTCTTCTTCTTCTTCTTCTTCTCCTTTTCCTCCTCCTCCCTCCTTTTCTTCTTCTTCTTCTTCTTCTTCTTCTTCTTCTTCTTCTTCTTCTTCTTCTTCTTCTTCTTCTTCTTCTTCTTCCTCCTCTTCCTCTTCCTCTTCTTCTTCTTCTCTTCTTCTATAAATAAAAATGTAACAAGAGTTTGTTCAAAACCGCTAATCTCCGAAAGTAGCTTCCAAATGGTTTTGTAATAAAACGGAAGGATAAGATTGGAATTTAACCCTTCCCCCCAAAATGCCGAACTCTGCAGTGATCAGAAGCCCAACCTACACAAAGGGGGTGAAGGAGGCAGGGTTCTTGTTGGAGTTTTCGTGGGGCACAAAGAAGGAAAGTAGAAGAATCGGCTTTGGAAAATTTGGTGTTTTTTTTTTTTTTTTAAGGGACAGGAAATAGGTGCGATTTTCCAAGGGAAACCTTTAAAGCTGAATCGACTTGGAAAAACTTTGAAAAAACTTTGAAAAGAGATCCAGTTGAAATAGGGATGGGGATGGGGGCTCTCTCTGCTGATACCTTTGACCATCTTCAAAGCGCTCCATGGCTCGGGACCTAGTTACATGCAAGACCGTCTCCTGCCCCATACATCCCTTAGACCGATCCGCTCCCACAGAGAGGGCCTGCTCCGGGTGCCATCGGCCGGACAATGCCGACTGGCGACACCCAGGGGGAGAGCCTTCTCTGTGGCGGGCCCGGCCCTTTGGAACGACCTACCCGCTGAACTCCGTACCATCACCGACCTCCACCTCTTCCGCCAGTGCTTAAAGACACACCTTTTCCATCAAGCCGGCCTAACATAGCCTCCGCTGGGACTACCCATAGATCGTTTTAATTCGGGGATTTTAATTGGTTTTAGCGCAGGATGGGGATTTAATAGGTTTTTTTAAATTTTGTATTGTGTTTTTGTATGTATTTTAATTTCCTGTGCGCCGCCCTGGGTCCTCTTGGAGAAGGGCGGGATATAAATTTAATAAAATAAATAAATAATAAACCCGCCCTGAGTCCCTTTTGGGAGGTAGGGCGGTATAAAAATCCGATTAAATAAATAAATAAATAAATACACCCACCCACCCGTCCCCCCCAAAAACCCCTTGATTCAAATCAGCAGCAGCCTTCCTGCAGAGAGATTAAAATATATATATATATATATATTTCCGGAATTTGTGCTTAGGTTTCAGTTACCAACGTTGGAGAAAGATTTCAAACATTGTCTGGAATTGTCGACTCTGAAAATGGTGCGGGTTTTTTGGAGGGGGTGGGGGATGCAGGAAGGAGCGAGGGATGGGCCGATCCTGGATCCCTTTTGGAAAGCACATTAGAAGTAAACGGCGAGAGTCGTTTGAACAAGCTTCCTGCTCTGGTTGCAAAACGGAAACGGTTCCTCCTTCCAATGAGCGCCGAACTACGGTTTTGCAAAGAAAAATAAATCGAATTTCCTGTTTGTGCTAGAAAAAGTGGGGTGGGGCAGGAGGTGGATCTCTCCTTTCTTTTCTGTCACTCTTGCCTGTTTGAAGAAGATGCTTCTCAAACGGGCAGGCCTCGCCGGCTGGAAATTTTAAAAACCCACTTTTAGGATAGATTCCAGACTACCGCTCTGCTAAAATGCAGATGGGAGTAGCTTGTAGATCTCTCTCTCTTCTGCAAATGCGGCCCTTTTTATCTTGGCAATTGTTCACTCCCTTCTCTAGCCTGTCCCGCAAGATCAAGTCCGGCATTTCTCAAATTTGGTAACTTGAGATGGAAGTAGTGGGAGAACCCCCAGAATTCTTAAAAGTGGCAAAATTCTGAAAAGTCCATCTTAAAAGTTGCAAAGTTTGAGAAAGATTGAAGTGGCAAAAGTGTTTTCGGTGGGCCCAACCGTGAATTTGATTTTTCACTGCTCCGGAGTAGCCGATATATCCCACAAGCTGGGAAATGGTTTGGTTTTCTTGCAACACTGGATGATGTTACCTAGTTGGGTAATAAAAGGTCTGGGAGCAAATAGCCAAGCTCAGAAGGCACCAAGGTCCTCACAGTCCTCCTCCTCTGCAAACCCCCTGCTTCTAGCGCTGATAACATTACCTAGTTGGGCCATGAAACATTTGCAAGAAAACCACCAAGCACAGAGAGCATCAAGGACCCAACATTGCATCCCTGAGCTACACATCTTGTATAAATTGCAACCTCTATTAAATGCAACACAGAGAGGTGTGTCCTTTAGACCGGGGCTCTCCAACCTTTGCAACTTTTAAGTCTGAAGGACTTCAGCTCCCAGACTTCTCCAGCCAGCAAAGCTGTCACTGTGAGGGCCTGGGCCAGGGGTCTCCAACCTTTGCAACTTTAAGTCTGAAGGACTTCAGCTCCCAGACTTCTCCAGCCAGCAAAGCTGTCAGTGTCAGGGCCTGGGCCAGGGGTCTCCAACCTTTGCAACTTTAAGTCTGAAGGACTTCAGCTCCCAGACTTCTCCAGCCAGCAAAGCTGTCACTGTGAGGGCCTGGGCCAGGGGTCTCCAACCTTTGCAACTTTAAGTCTGAAGGACTTCAGCTCCCAGACTTCTCCAGCCAACAAAGCTGTCAGTGTCAGGGCCTGGGCCAGGGGTCTCCAACCTTTGCAACTTGAAGTCTGAAGGACTTCAGCTCCCAGACTTCTCCAGCCAGCAAAGCTGTCAGTGTCAGGGCCTGGGCCAGGGGTCTCCAACCTTTGCAACTTGAAGTCTGAAGGACTTCAGCTCCCAGACTTCTCCAGCCAGCAAACCTGTCAGTGTCAGGGCCTGGGCCAGGGGTCTCCAACCTTTGCAACTTTAAGTCTGAAGGACTTCAGCTCCCAGACTTCTCCAGCCAGCAAAGCTGTCAGTGTCAGGGCCTGGGCCAGGGGTCTCCAACCTTTGCAACTTTAAGTCTGAAGGACTTCAGCTCCCAGACTTCTCCAGCCAGCAAAGCTGTCAGTGTCAGGGCCTGGGCCAGGGGTCTCCAACCTTTGCAACTTTAAGTCTGAAGGACTTCAGCTCCCAGACTTCTCCAGCCAGCAAAGCTGTCAGTGTCAGGGCCTGGGCCAGGGGTCTCCAACCTTTGCAACTTTAAGTCTGAAGGACTTCAGCTCCCAGACTTCTCCAGCCAGCAAAGCTGTCAGTGTCAGGGCCTGGGCCAGGGGTCTCCAACCTTTGCAACTTTAAGTCTGAAGGACTTCAGCTCCCAGACTTCTCCAGCCAGCAAAGACTTAAAGTTGCAAAGGTTGGAGACCCTTGCTTTAGACTAAATCACAAATAGAGAGCCCCCACCCCACCCCCAAATACACAAATTGTTGTAGCAGCTTTTATACACGTTTGCGAAACTAAGTCATGGTCATTAGCAAGCCATGGGGATTAAAGGAGCAATAAATATTTTATTATTATTTTATTTAATGTTTCAAAGTATTTTTTTCTCTCAAGCTTTATTGGTGTTGTTTGGAATAGAAATAGCATTCTTGGTAATATGTTCATCTTAATTAGATTTTAATTATCGCTACTGTCTGAAATGGTGTAGGGTTTCCTGCCTAGGCAGGGGGTTGGACTAGATGACCTCCAAGGTCCCTTTCAACTCTGCTATTGTATAGTATTGTATTGTACTCTTCCCATGAATGATAGCTGTAATTTTCTTTTCTTTTCTCTACATCTGTTTCAATTTGGTTTCTTAATTTATAACAGTTCTCTTCCTTCGTGTTTACACACCTCCAAGTCAGCTGTATACCCAAATATTTCACTTTTTTCACTATTTGAATATCTAATTTCCCCATTCATTCCCTTTTCTGTTATGTTTTTCCACTAAGATATTAGTTTTGTCTTTATTGATTTTTCAGTCCTTCTCCAGACTTCTATTTGCTCCAGCAATTTTGGTCCTGTTTCTATTGGATAGAATGAACATACTGTTATAGCAGCTTTTATACACATTTAAGTTCTGGTCATGAAGCCAGCCATGGGGATTAAAGGACAATAAATAAATAAAATACCTCCAGGCCATTGCGTTAATTACTAAAGTAATTACTAAAGTAATTTTTAATTCGGTTTTAGCACAGGTGTTTTAGTCGAATAAGTTTTTAAAAAAAGTTTTATATGTTTATATGTTTTAATATTCCTGTGCGCCGCCCGTTTGGAGAAGGGCGGGGTATAAATTCAATAAAATAAAATAAATAAATACAAATAAAAAGTATTAAAGGCTCTCACCCTTTTATCCGTAAATGATAAGGTTGGTAATTACAGTTAGTAATGCAAAACTTTCTAGCTAATTCATCTGCAAGAGATAAAAGGGAAGTTCACCCCTGGCCTAGTTGGAGTTCTCCGATAAATCCTTCCGGGAGCCTTCTGGGAATTTTAGGGCAAGGACGGGTCCAAGGAAAAACGTGGGAAAAAGAGAAGTCAGCAAAATGAAGCTGCTTTTTTTTTGGCCACAAAAGGGGATTTTTCTAGGGAAAAGCAGCTATGCCACTTCTACGGCTGCCTGGTTTACCCACCCACCTCCACTGCCCCCCTTTGAATAGGCTCAGGCTGGGTCTCCTTTGCTTAACCCTAGTTTGTTCAAGTAACATACTTTGCCAAAGCTTGGTTTGTTTAAGCAGGTTAGTTTGCCAAACCCTGATTTCTTCCTGCAAGGTAGCTCGCCAAACCCTGCTTCATTTAAGCAAGGCAGTTTGCCGAAAACATGTTTATCAAACCCTGATTCGCTCTAGCCAGGCACCTTGCCAAATCCTGGTTGTCGTTGTTTTAACGATTAACAGATTAACAGAGTTGGAAGGGTCAAAAAGTCCAACCTCGCCCTCAAGCAGGAGACCCCCACCATTTCTGACCGATGACAGTCCAGTCTCTTCTTGAGAGCCTCCGGGGATGAAGCTCCCACAACGTCTGTATAATAGAATAACGGAGTTGGAAGGAACATTAAAGGTCATCTACTCCAACCCCCTGCCCACCAAGCAGGAGACCCTCCACCATTTCTGACAGAGGGCAGTCCAGTCTCTTCTTGAGAGCCTCCGGGGATGAAGCTCCCACAACTTCTGTATAATAGAATAATTGAGTTGGAAGGAACATTAAAGGCCATCTACCCCAACCCCCTGCCCACCAAGCAGGAGACCCTCCACCATTTCTGACAGAGGGCAGTCCAGTCTCTTCTTGAGAGCCTCCGGGGATGAAGCTCCCACAACGTCTGTATAATAGAATAATTGAGTTGGAAGGAACATTAAAGGTCATCTACCCCAACCCCCTGCCCACCAAGCAGGAGACCCTCCACCATTTCTGACAGAGGGCAGTCCAGTCTCTTCTTGAGAGCCTCCGGGGATGAAGCTCTCACAACATCTGTATAATAGAATAATTGAGTTGGAAGGAACATTAAAGGTCATCTACTCCAACCCCCTGCCCACCAAGCAGGAGACCCTCCACCCTTTCTGACAGGGCAGTCCAGTCTCTTCTTGAGAGGCTCCAGGGATGAAGCTCCCACAACCTCCGAAGGCAACTTCTGTTCCATGGGTTGATGGTTCTCCCTGTCAGGAAATCCCTCCTTATTCCCAGGTTGAATCTCTCCTTGGTCAGTTTCCATCCGTTCTTCCCTCTCTGGCCTTCAGGGGCTGCCAGGAAGGACACAAGGAGCAAGTGGACCTGATCTGCTTCCAGGTGGATGAGAGAATATAGAAGAATAGGGTTGGGAAGGACCTTAGAGGCCATCTAGATCAACCCTCTGCTCAAGCAGGAGGCCTTATACCATTGCTGGAGGCTTTTAAGAAGAAACTTGTCTGAATAGGTCTCCTGTGCGAAAAGGGGGTTGGATTAGATGACCTCCAAGGTCCCTATTTTATGTTCCATCCAGTCTCTTCTTAAAAGCCTCCAGTATTATAGCACCCACAACTTCTGGTGGCAAGTAGTTCCACTGGTTAATTGTTCTCCCTGTTAGGAAATTCCTCCTTATTCCCAGGTTGAATCTCTCCTTGGTCAGTTTCCATCCATTCTTCCTTCTCTGGCCTTCAAAGGTCCTTTGGAGAACAGCTGGACCCCCTTCCTCCTCTCTGGGGCAGCCCCTCAAATATTGGAAGATGCTCTCTTGTCTCCCCTGGTCCTTCTCTTCCCTAGACCAGCCAGGCCCAGTTCCTGCAACCGTCCATCGTATATATTAGTCTCCACGCCTTTGATCATCTTAGATTCAGATGAACAGAGTTGGAAGGGACCTTGGAGGTCATCTAGTCCAACCCCCACCCAAGCAGGAGACCCTCCACCCTTTCTGACAAATGGGCAGTCAAGTCTCTTCTTGGAAGCCTCCAGGGATGAAGCTCCCACAACCTCTGAATAAAAGAATAATAACAGACTAACAGAGTTGGAAGGGACCTTGGAGGTCATCTAGTCCAACCCCCCCTTGCCCAAGCAGGAGACCCTCCACCCTTTCTGACAAATGGGCAGTCAAGTCTCTTCTTGGAAGCCTCCAGGGATGAAGCTCCCACAACCTCTGAATAAAAGAATAATAACAGACTAACAGAGTTAGAAGGGACCTTGGAGGTCATCTAGTCCAACCCCCCCTTGCCCAAGCAGGAGACACTCCACCCTTTCTGACAAATGGGCAGTCCAGTCTCTTCTTGGAAGCCTCCAGGGATGAAGCTCCCACAACCTCTGAATAAAAGAATAATAACAGACTGAGTTAGAAGGGACCTTGGAGGTCATCTAGTCCAACCCCCCTTGCCCAAGCAGGAGACACTCCACCCTTTCTGACAGAGGGCAGTTCAGTCTCTTCTTGAAAGCTTCCAGGGATGAAGCTCCCACAACCTCTGAATAAAAGAATAATAACAGACTGAGTTAGAAGGGACCTTGGAGGTCATCTAGTCCAACCCCCCTTGCCCAAGCAGGAGACACTCCACCCTTTCTGACAGAGGGCAGTTCAGTCTCTTCTTGAAAGCTTCCAGGGATGAAGCTCCCACAACCTCTGAATAAAAGAATAATAACAGACTAACAGAGTTAGAAGGGACCTTGGAGGTCATCTAGTCCAACCCCCCCTTGCCCAAGCAGGAGACACTCCACCCTTTCTGACAAATGGGCAGTCCAGTCTCTTCTTGGAAGCCTCCAGGGATGAAGCTCCCACAACCTCTGAAGGCAACTTCTCTTCCAAGGGTTAATGATTCTCCCTGTCAGGAAATTCCTCCTTATTCCCAGGTTCGAATCCAACCAAAGCCCGTTTTTTTGTTTTGTTTTTTTGGGCCAAACTCGGCTTTCTCCGCGCAGGGGAGGCGGAGTCGGGGCCGCCTGGTTTCGCAACCCAGGAAGTCGGTGGAGCCAAAGGCGGCTCCTTACAAGCCGAGCGAGGGGCGCTTGGGAAGGGGCGTTGCTGAAGGCGGCGGGCGGGCGTGGGAACTGCCTGGCCCCGGTATCCCTCCCCCCCCCCCCCCCACTCCCCCGGGCGAAGATGGCACGGCCGTCCGGCTGGCTGCTGCTGGAGCTGGCATTGAACGCCGCCGCCCTGCTCGCCGCCCTCGGCTGCGCCGCCGCCCTCGGCCTCGCCCAGGTGAGTCCGCCAGGTTGGGGCGGCCGCGTGGGGGTGCTGTAGGGAAAGTGGGGCCCCCAAACTTGGCCACTTTAAGACTGGGGGACTTCAACTCCCAGAATCCTCCAGCCAGCAAAGCTGGTTGGAGGATTCTGGGAGTTGAAGTCCCCCAGTCTTAAAGTGGCCAAGTTTGGGGGCCTATCACCAGGGGGCTGAGATCACCAGGCAAAGCTGGCTGGAGGATTCTGGGAGTTGAAGTCCCCCAGTCTTAAAGTGGCCAAGTTTGGGGGCCTATCACCAGAAGGCTGGGAGTTCTAGTCCTCCCCTCCATAGGCATGAAAGCCAACTGGGTGACTTTGGGTCTATCACCAGGAGGCTGGGAGTTCTAGTCCTCCCCCCTTAGGCATGAAAGCCAGCTGGGTGACTTTGGGTCTATCACCAGGAGGCTGGGAGTTCTAGTCCTCCCCCCTTAGGCATGAAAGCCAGCTGGGTGACTCTGGGCCTATCACCAGGAGGCTGGGAGTTCTAGTCCTCCCCCCTTAGGCATGAAAGCCAACTGGGTGACTCTGGGCCTATCACCAGGAGGCTGGGAGTTCTAGTCCTCCCCCCCCTTAGGCATGAAAGCCAACTGGGTGACTCTGGTCTTATCACCAGGAGGCTGGGAGTTCAAGTCCTCCCCCCCTTAGGCATGAAAGCCAACTGGGTGACTCTGGTCTTATCACCAGGAGGCTGGGAGTTCTAGTCCTCCCCCCTTAGGCATGAAAGCCAACTGGGTGACTCTGGTCTTATCACCAGGAGGCTGGGAGTTCAAGTCCTCCCCCCCTTAGGCATGAAAGCCAACTGGGTGACTCTGGTCTTATCACCAGGAGGCTGGGAGTTCTAGTCCTCCCCCCCTTAGGCATGAAAGCCAACTGGGTGACTCTGGTCTTATCACCAGGAGGCTTGGAGTTCTAGTCCTCCCCCCCCTTAGGCATGAAAGCCACATGGGGGACTCTGGGCCTATCACCAGGAGGCTGGGAGTTCTAGTCCTCCCCCCTTAGGCATGAAAGCCAACTGGGTGACTCTGGTCTTATCACCAGGAGGCTGGGAGTTCTAGTCCTCCCCCCTTAGGCATGAAAGCCAGCTGGGTGACTTTGGGCCTATCACCAGGAGGCTGGGAGTTCAAGTCCTCCCCCCCTTAGGCATGAAAGCCAGCTGGGTGACTTTGGGCCTATCACCAGGAGGCTGGGAGTTCTAGTCCTCCCCCCTTAGGCATGAAAGCCAGCTGGGTGACTTTGGGCCTATCACCAGGAGGCTGGGAGTTCAAGTCCTCCCCCCCTTAGGCATGAAAGCCAGCTGGGTGACTTTGGGCCTATCACCAGGAGGCTGGGAGTTCAAGTCCTCCCCCCCTTAGGCATGAAAGCCAGCTGGGTGACTTTGGGCCTATCACCAGGAGGCTGGGAGTTCTAGTCCTCCCCCCCTTAGGCATGAAAGCCAACTGGGTGACTTTGGGCCTATCACCAGGAGGCTGGGAGTTCTAGTCCTCCCCCCTTAGGCATGAAAGCCAACTGGGTGACTTTGGGCCTATCACCAGGAGGCTGGGAGTTCTAGTCCTCCCCCCCTTAGGCATGAAAGCCAACTGGGTGACTTTGGGCCTATCACCAGGAGGCTGGGAGTTCTAGTCCTCCCCCCCTTAGGCATGAAAGCCAACTGGGTGACTTTGGGCCTATCACCAGGAGGCTGGGAGTTCTAGTCCTCCCCCCTTAGGCATGAAAGCCAACTGGGTGACTTTGGGCCTATCACCAGGAGGCTGGGAGTTCTAGTCCTCCCCCCCTTAGGCATGAAAGCCAACTGGGTGACTTTGGGCCTATCACCAGGAGGCTGGGAGTTCTAGTCCTCCCCCCCTTAGGCATGAAAGCCAACTGGGTGACTTTGGGCCTATCACCAGGAGGCTGGGAGTTCTAGTCCTCCCCCCTTAGGCATGAAAGCCAACTGGGTGACTCTGGGCCTATCACCAGGAGGCTGGGAGTTCTAGTCCTCCCTCCCTTAGGCATGAAAGCCAACTGGGTGACGTTAGGCCAGCTCTCCCTCTCAGTCCACCTCGCAGGGTTGTGGTGGGGAGAATAGGAGGAGGAAGGTGTGATGGATAGACTCCCTCCTTTGAGTTACTATTAATAACAAATGCAGGATTAATAAAAAAGAAAAATAGAGAAAAATATATCTATGGAGCAGCTGCCTTTCCCAGTTGCCGCCTTCAACCAGGTGTTGGGTTGTGGATCCCATCCTCCACCGCGACACAGGGGTCAACACCAGGACTCAGAGTCACCCCCGGCTTCCCCTCTCCCCCCCTCTCTTTCTCAGGGGGGCTTTGGCGGCAAGTGCATTCTCTACGGGTCAGTGGGCTACAACAGGACGCTGAACCTCCTGACTTCCAGCCCTCCCTCACTCTGCTACTTCATTTCCGCCATCTCGGGACTGACGGCCGTCTTCACCTTGGTCTCCCTGCTCCGCGGCCTCTACACCTGGTGTTACGGCGATGGACACTTGTGAGTGAGGGGCTGGGAGGGGACTGGGCCGCTGGGGCCGGGGCTCCTCCTGACGCTGCTTCTTCTGCTCTCCTACAGGGTCCACGCCTGGATCAAGACCTCCTTGGTGGTCTCGGCCACCCTCCTCTTCTTCCTCCTCGTCTCCGCCTGCGTCCTCCGCGTTGGCATGGACGTCTTCTGCAGCTCCATTAAGAGATCCAAAGCGGCTGCCAGGTAAGACCAAGGAGGGGCTGTCGGGCTACATTTGCACCACATGTTCCCTTGGATAGGAAACAAACCCAGTTCCTGGCTTCACACAGGGCCTTGTGTCAGGTTTCCGAAAGATGCCCTAATTGATTCACGAGCCTCGAGCCAAAGTTCAAAAGAAATCCAGTCACTTATTAGGAGAAACATTTTCGCATGTTCTGCTGTGGAGCCAAATCTGATTTCCGTTTAATCTGTGTCATAAATCGCATCCACCAACAAAGTGCTGCAGCAGTCCTCCAGTGTCAACCTGATAACAGGCATGGAAACGCTTTACAAGATGACACCTTGAACGTTAACCAAGCAAATAGGTCGGATTATTTGCCCCACCTGCTGAACGGCAAAGAATGCTAACGGAGATTTGCACCTGGAAGGCCTTTCCCTGACCTGGGTTACCTGTGTTGTGAGGATGCAGTGATGACATACGGTAGTAACCAAACAGTGCAGTAGTAATAGTACTACTTAGTAGTAATGCAACCAATTTTGGTCGCCATACTACAAAAAATAATTTTTGAGACTGGGAAAAGTTCAGAGAAGAGCAGCTAAGTTGATCAAAGGCCTGGAGACTAAAATGTACGAAGAACGGCTGCAGGATTTGGGTATGTCTTGTCTAGTGAAAAGAAGGACAAGGGGGCACAAGATAGCATCTTCCAATACTTGAATGGCTGCCCCAAAGAAGAGGGGGCCAAATTATTCTCCAAAGCATCAGAAGGCAGGAGAAGAAGCAACGGATGGAAACTCATCAAGGAGAGAAGCAACTGGGAATTAAGGAGAAACTTCCTAACAGTGAGGACAATTAACCAGGGGAACAGCTGGCCACCAGAAGTTCCGAATGCTCCATCACTGGAAGTGTTTAAGAAGAGACTGGACAGCCACTTGTCTGAGATGGTATAGGTTCTCCTGCTTGAGCAAAGGGGCTGGACTAGAAGACCTCCAAGGTCCCTTCCAGCTCTATTCTAAATTTCTAGAATAACAGAGTTGGAAAGGGACCTTGGAGGTCTCCTAGTCCAGCCCCCTGCTCAAGTAGGAAGCCTTAT
The DNA here is from genome assembly GCA_039707465.1 of Rhabdophis nuchalis. NCBI lineage: Eukaryota > Metazoa > Chordata > Lepidosauria > Squamata > Natricidae > Rhabdophis > Rhabdophis nuchalis. The sequence continues at coordinate 11,285,905 of CM077662.1, read as the reverse complement.
ACACTATCTCAGACAAACGGTTGTCCAGTCCCTGCTTAAAAAGTCAACACAATATGCAATAGCAGAGTTGGAAGGGACCTTGGAGGTCTTCTAGTCCAACCCCCCACCTAGGCAGGAAGCCATACACCGTTTCAGACAAATGTCTATCCAACATCCTCTTAAAGACTTCCAGTGTTGGGGCATTCACAACTTCTGGAGGCAACTTCTGTTCCACTGACACTCGTGAAGATCCCAGAAGAAAACCTAACAAATTTACGAGCCTCGAGACAAGGTTCAAAAGAAATCCAGTCATTTATTAGGATCAACATCCTGGCATTTCTTCGTTGCAGCTAAACCTGGAAATCATTTAATGGCGCCTGCACTTTATCCCTGTATACCCCTTCCCCTCTGCCTGGTAATAAATCACGTTAGCCAATTAGCAGCGTAATTGAATCTATCCATGAGCATTACAGGCCAGGTTGGCATTTCCCACTGACCACAGGAATGTTTGGAATTCACACCTCTCTATGTCAACTCGATAGAGTCATGGTGATATTTTTGCGAGTTGACAGACACATTCCACTGGTTCATTGTCCTCATGGTCAGGAGGTTTCTCTTTAGTAATCTACTCATTACTTCTTGTCCTGCCCTCGGGTGCTTTGGAGAGTTAAGAGCAGTAGTAGTCGTTCAGCCTCAAGAGCTTGTTCCATCCCTTCGGCCGATTCGCTCTCACAGAGAGGGACTTCTCCGGGTGCCGTCCACTAGGCAATGCCAGCGGGCGACGCCCAGGGGAAGGGCCTTCTCTGTGGTGGGCCCGACCTTCTGGAACGACCTTCCCCCTGACATTAGAACGAACACGGACCTCCGCTCCTTCCGCCAGAAACTCAAAACCCACCTGTTTCATCTAGCCGGCCTGGCCTAATTCCATGCTTCCCGCCTCAGTTTGTAATTTTAAATTATGTTATTAGGTTTCAAGGTTACGTTTTTAATTTTTATAAATTTGTACAGGGGATTATTTAATTCGATTTTAGTTTATATGTATTGTTGATTGTCATAATTTTAATTTTTACCTGTACACCGCCCCGAGTCCCTTCGGGGAGAGGGGGCGGTCTAGAAATCCAATAAATAATAATAATAATAATACCTGCATTCCAGAAAGAGTACGTTGTAAACCCCTCATTTCCTTCCGTGCAGCTGCCAAGAAGCTCAGCAGAATTCCTGGGTCAAGCCTTATAGTCCGGGAAGGTTCTACGACAACCTCTACGCTGCCCAGGTGAGCGGCTTCCTGAATTCATCTCCTTGCGCCGGTCTTTGGTTCCTCCGTGCAGGGCGGCACAAAGGTCTCACCTGAACATCCAAATTGCCAGCTTGTGTATTTTTGGGGAAGACTTAAAGGGCTGCCTGTCTCATGCAGCAGGGTGGATTAAAGTCAAGTCGATTTAAATCCTGGTTTAAATCCTGATTTAGGATTTAATCAGGATTTAAATCACTAGTAAAAAGGCTTGGTTTAAATCAACTCGCTTTAAACCAAGCCAACTCGCCCTTATCATTTCAACAAATCTCTCTCCAAACTCCCATCTTTTGTAACTGTGCTAACTTACACTGTCAAACGCTTTCTGGGCATCTAAGAAAATCAAGCCATCGTCATCTCTGTCCCGCAGCAGCTCCCCTTCTGACCAGCTGTTCACTCACCGACCGTCCCATTCGCTTTAATGGGACGGCTGGTGATGCGGCGGGGCACAAGGTGAGGGTCGTGGCAGGCAGCAGATGAGTGGATGCCCGCTAACAGGCGCTGCCCTTATGGATCTGAAATGACACGCACTCTTTCAATGCAAGGACTCGTTCTTGCTGGTAGTTAGAATTTTTTATTACGATTATTTGCAAACAAAGTGAAGGTTTCCTATTTAGCTTGCAGAGGTTGGATTCGTTGAATGAGTTGCATAAATATTGCAGATTATACAGCCTCATGCTACATAACTCAGCTCCATTTCATGCTGAAGAAACGAAATTATTCATGTATCTTAAATCGAAAACTAACTTTAGGTAGATTTTTAGTCCAAAAGCATTTTGTTAAGATAAATTTAATTTAAAAAAAATCCTATTTAAAATTTAAAAATCCTATTTAAAATTTAAAAATCCTATTTAAATTAAAAAAAATCCTATTTAAATAAAAAAATCCTATTTAAATAAACATCCTATTGAAATAAAAAAAATCCTATTTAAATAAAAAAATCCTATTTAAATAAAAAAATCCTATTGAAATAAAAAAATCCTGTTTAAATAAAGAACCTATTTAAATAAAAAAAAATCCTATTTAAATAAAAAATCCTATTTAAATTTTAAAAAATCCTATTTAAATTTTTAAAAATCCTATTTAAATTTTAAAAAATCCTATTTAAATAAAAAAATCCTATTTAAATAAAAAAATCCTATTTAAATAAAGAACCTATTTAAATTAAAAAAAACCTATTTACACAATACAATAATACAATACAATAGCAGAGTTGGAAGGGACCTTGGAGGTCTTCTAGTCCAACCCCCTGCCTAGGTAGGAGCCCTATGCCCTTTCAGACAAATAGCTATCCAACATCATCTTAAAGACTTCCAGGGTTGGGGCAATGGAACAACTTCTGGAGGCAAGTAGTTCCACTGGTTAATTGTTCGGACTGTCAGGAAATTTCTCCTCAGTTCTACTTAAATAAAAAAATCCTATTTAAATTTTAAAAAACATTTAAATAAAAAATCCTAGTTAAATAAAAAAAATATTTAAATAAAAAAAATCCTATTTAGAATTTAAAAATCTTATTTAGAATTTAAAAATCTGATTTTTTAATTTATTTCTTTAATCCATTTTTATCCCTCCAGTAATCCCAGGCAGCTCCCAATAGCAAAAAGCATATAAAACAGATGAGATCATGCCCACCGTGTGCCAGGCAACCCGTGCTGTGAAGCCCCATCCTCAGCCCACTGGGTGGGGAAGAGGTGGGCGTTCATGCCCTCTGGAAGGCTTCAAAGATGGCATCCGTGTGATCACACGATGAAAATTCAGACACTGGGCAACTGACATGTACTTATGACAGTTGCAGGGTCCTGGGGGGGGGGGTTACGTGATCCCCTTTTGCGACCTTCGAACCAGCAAAGTCAGTGGGGAAGCCAGATTCACTTAAGAACCGTGCTACTAAATTAACAACTGCAGGGATTCACTTAACGACAGTGGCAAAAAAAAGTTATCCAAGAGGCAAAACTCAGAACCCGTCTCATTTAGCAAAATTTTTGAGGTCAATTGTGGTTGTAAGTTGAGAATGTATTTCAATTCATCATCCTCATTTAACAACGCCATAGTCCCTTGGGTGGTGGAGTCTGGGCAACGGGATGGAACTAGCCGAGTGTTTTACTGGCCAGATGCCCTTCACTGTCGCCAGTGCGGAGTTTTTTTCGGCAGATATATTCTCATTGTGCTCAAGAGAAATATCTAGCTCTTCCTTCCTAGCTGGCTGGGGAATTCTGGGAGTTGAAGTCCACAAGTCTTAAAGTTTCCAAGTTTGGACACCCCTGGGCTAAACGAACCGGTTGGAGTGGTGGACCTCCAATGGTCTCCTCCAATCTTCTCCTCCTTTCCCTTCCCACCAACTCTTTCCTTTTCTCTGCCTTCAGGCCACCGCTTGGGTGAACTTCCTCTTCTGGTTCTTGATGACCTTCCTGCTCTTCGTGGAATGCATCCGCAAAGCCCCCTACCAGTCCCTGGAGGACGCCAACCCTCAGACCGATGGGACAGTGCCCTTCTCTGGAGAGCCGTCGCCTTGAGCGGGTGAGCGAAGGAGGCACCACAACAGCTCCTTCCGTTTGGACAGTCTGGCCACCTTCTGCCCAGGTAGCCGAGGGCACCGTCTAACCTGGTCTCGTCTCCCTTGGGTTCTCCAGAGGCCACAACTGGAGGCACCTCTGGAATCCCATCCTGCAGCTTTCCCCCAGGTTCTCGTGAAGGTCACTATGGAATGGAGGGTTCCTCACACACAAGGGCACAACCCAAAACGAGGGCTACATCGGGAGGACAATCCTGCAGTGTAACCTTTTTGTATGTTGAGTGTTGAATGTGTCACATCAACGGGCCCCACTTTATTGGCAAACTCACGGCCAACGGTTGGTATTTTGTGCACCACAAGCACCATCAAGCCTACTTTCTGGATGACGTCCACCTCCACGACCAAGGTGACGGTGTTGAATTAAGCCAGGGGGATTCCTCCGCTAAAAATCTCCACTCTCCCCATCATGGGCGTTCGTTGGCGCTATGCCGCCCCCCAACTGATTGTTGGCGTGGAGAAGAACTTCCTCGGCTTCTGGAAGACCCCTGAAGGAACGGTCCACCTTACCTCCTTGGGAGAAGAAAGTGGGGTGGTGGATCAATTGGGGAAAAAACCAGGGTCTTGTCTTCCAATTTTGTCCGAACCTGTGTGGCTTTTTTTTCCCCCACGCGGCTCGAACCACTCTGAAGCAAACAAATAGATATTTTTGTTTTCCTTAAGTAGTTTGTCTTTATTGAGTCGGAGAATGTAAAAATGAAGCAGGATTTTTTTTTTTGGAGGGGTGGGGGGGACAGAAAAAAATCACAGAAGGAGGAGGAGGAGGAGGAGGGGTTGGGGCCCATTCCTACGAAACAAAGCACCCCCACCCCAAATTTTCTGTCTCTTCCTTAAGAGGCGGTTTCTTCCAGCTTGAAGCCCAGCGGGGATCTTAAATCTTTCTCGATCTTGACAAAGTTGGAAGATGCGGGGACTCCAACGGCCGGGATTATGGACGTTGGAGTCCCCTGCGTCTTCCAACTTTGTCAAGATCGAAGAAGATGGCTAGAACTGGAAAACGGTGGAGGAGGCTAGGTCTCTTGAAATGCTACAGGAGGCGATAGAAAAAGCAAACACTCGGAATGTGGGTGGGTGGGTGGGTGGGAGAAACGACACTGGACAACTGCCCAGTGATGGAAACGAGGGGTGGGCCGCAAGACCGGGCCCTTCTCAGCGGAACTGCAGAGGGCTAATCCTCAAGCCGATGACATCTTTGCCGATCTCTGTCACCTGTGACCAAAGGAGGCATTGTTAGTGGCTCCGCCCGATTCAAAGAAAAATTTATCCCTTCGCAGGTTTCGCAAACGCGTCTGAACCCCGATGACACGTAACGTTGGGCGGTAAACCTTGTGGAGGAGGGGGGGAGCCTCCCTACAATAAGGATGCTCTTGATGTAGTTCAAGGCCAAAACTACCCCACGCGTTGGGTTTTAGCTTGGTGCGACGGAAGAGGGCTGCCCGTTGTGGATTAACACAACCGGGGGTTTTTGACGTCTGGCGTTAGCCAGGTGTGATGCCAAAATGGGGGTTCAGCTACGAATCCCCACCTTTTAATCACTACCCTAGGTAAATAGATCGAGAGAGACAGACAGACAAACAGAGAGAGAGAGAGGGAGACGTGCAGAAGGCAGAGGAGAGGAGAGCAGTGGAAATCTATGAGCCAGTCCTTGGGACAGAAGAGAGACAGACAGAGACAGAAAGAGAAATGTGCAGAAGGCAGAGGAGAGGAGAGCAGTGGAAATCTATGGGCCGGTCCTTGGGACAGAAGAGAGACAGACAGAGACAGAGAGAGAGACGTGCAGAAGGCAGAGAGGAGAGCAGTGGAAATCTATGACCCAGTCCTTGGGACAGAAGAGAGACAGACAGAGACAGAGAGAGAGACGTGCAGAAGGCAGAGGAGAAGAGAGCAGTGGAAATCTATGAGCCAGTCCTTGGGACAGAAGAGAGATAGAGACAGACACACAGAGAGAGACAGAGGCGTGCAGATGTGCAGAATGCACAGGAAAGGTGAGCAGTGGAAATCTATGGGCCGGTCCTTGGGACAGAAGAGAGACAGACAGAGACAGAGAGAGAGAGACAGAGATGTGCAGAAGGCAGAGAGGAGAGCAGTGGAAATCTATGGGCCAGTCCTTGGGACAGAAGAGAGACAGACAGAGACAGAAAGAGAAATGTGCAGAAGGCAGAGGAGAGGAGAGCAGTGGAAATCTATGAGCCAGTCCTTGGGACAGAAGAGAGACAGACAGAGACAGAGAGAGAGACATGCAGAAGGCAGAGGAGAGCGGAAATCTATGAGCCAGTCCTTGGGATAGAAGAGAGACAGACAAGAGACAGATGTGCAGAAGGCAGAGAGGAGAAGAGAGCAGTGGAAATCTATGGGCCAGTCCTTGGGACAGAAGAGAGACAGACAGAGACAGAAAGAGAAATGTGCAGAAGGCAGAGGAGAGGAGAGCAGTGGAAATCTATGACCCAGTCCTTGGGACAGAAGAGAGACAGACAGAGACAGAGAGAGAGACGTGCAGAAGGCAGAGAGGAGAGCAGTGGAAATCTATGACCCAGTCCTTGGGACAGAAGAGAGACAGACAGAGAGACGTGCAGAAGGCAGAGGAGAGGAGAGCAGTGGAAATCTATGGGCCGGTCCTTGGGATAGAAGAGAGATAGAGACAGACACACAGAGAGAGACAGAGGCGTGCAGATGTGCAGAATGCACAGGAAAGGTGAGCAGTGGAAATCTATGGGCCGGTCCTTGGGATAGAAGAGAGACAGACAGAGACAGAGAGAGAGAGACAGAGATGTGCAGAAGGCAGAGGAGAAGAGAGCAGTGGAAATCTATGGGCTGGTCCCTGGGACAGAAGAGCCATCGCTGTTAGCGAAGCCCCACCCTTCGGAGTTCTGTGGATCATGCTGGGTGAGGAATTCTGGGAGTTGAAGTCCACGGGCCTAAAAGTCACCAAAGTTCGGAAGCCCCGCCCCGAGGGATGTGTCCAAAGAGACGGCCGAAAAAGCCAACGACTTACGGTTGTGACTCGGCAGATCTGGCCGCGGAACTCAGGCGAATAGCAGGCCCCGCTGAGTGGGCACTTCTCCACCGGTTTGCCCCGGTAGATGGGCCGGAAGGAGGCGGCACAGATGTCGAAGGGGTTGTGCATGTCGTAGTTGAGCTGGTGAGCATCGCTGGGGTTCTTCTCGCAGGCCGAGAGGATCTTGCGGGTCTGGAGGAGCCGGGAGGAACAGCCAGAGGGCGGGAGGTGAAAAGGGGGCACCGGGACGGCGGCTGCTCTGCGCCCCTCCGCTACCCACCCCCATCCGCTGTCCAGTGGGGCTCCCACCAGCCAGGGGGTTTCCAGCCTGGTGTTGCACAGGAATGACCGGGTCCCTTTGGGGTGGGGAGGGGGGCACTGAGAGGGGTACCTGAAACAAGGGGACTGGGCTGCCCCACATTGCCTGGAGGAGCCCTTTTTTCCCCAAAGAATCTTTCTTTGTTTTTCGTTCTTTCTTCTTTCTTTCTTTTCCTTCCTTCCTTCTTCCCCTTCCTTAATTCCTCTCTCCTCCCTCTTTCCTTCTTTTCTTTTTCCTTCTCTTCCTTAATTCCTCTCTCCCTCTTTTCCTAGTTTCTTTCTTTTTCCTTCCTTCTTATATTTATTTATATTTATATTTTATTAAATTTAGACCCCGCCCTTCTCCTTGTTAGGACCCAGGGCGGCGCACAGGCATTATATAAAACCATAAATACAATATACATCTATTAAAAAATATATTAAGTTAACTCACCCGTGCTAAAACCCGTTATTAAAACCATAGCCAATTATAATTTATATTTAAAAAGTCAGAAACGGGGGCCTATCCTAGGCCGGCTTGTTGGAATAAGTACGTCTTAAGACGTTGGCGGAAGAGGCGGAGGTCCGAGATAGTGCGTAGGTTGGGGGGTAGGTCGTTCCAGAGGGCCGGGTCCACCACAGAGAAGGCTCTTCCCCTGGGTGTCGCCAGCCGGCATTGCCCAGCCGACGGCACCCGGAGAAGGCCCTCTCTGTGGAAGCAGATCGGACAAAGGGATGTATGGGGCAGGAGGCAGTCTCGTATATAGCTAGGCCCCGAGCCATGGAGCGATTTAAAGATGGTCATCAGCACCTTGAAGCGCACTCGAAAGGCCACAGGCAGCCAGTGCAGCTCGCGCAGGAGAGGTGTTACGTGGGCTTGCCTTGGGGCACCCATAACCACCCGCGCGGCCGCATTCTGCACTAACTGTAGCTTTCGAGTGCACCTCAAGGGGAGCCCCATGTAGAGAGCGTTACAGTAATCCAGCCGAGAAGTCACAAGAGCTTGAGTGACTGTGCGAAGGGCTCCCCGGTCCAGTAAGGGGCGCAACTGGCGTATCAGGCGTACCTGATAAAACGCCCTCCTGGCCACGGCCGCCACATGGTCCTCCATGGACAGCCGGGAATCCAGGAGGACGCCCAAGTTGCGCGCCCTCTCCACAGGGGCAAGATGTTTGCCCCCAATGGCCAGTGTTGGGCTAATCTGGCTAAACCGGGGTGCCGGAAACCACAGCCACTCGGTCTTGGACGGGTTGAGTTTGAGTTTGTTACTACCCATCCAGACCCGTACGGCCTCCAGACACCGGGACAGCACCTCTTCTTTTTCCTCTTCCTTAATTCCTCCCTCTTTTCCCAGTTCTATTTCTTTTTCTCTTTCTTTCACTTTCTTTCTTTCTTTCTTTCTTTCTTTCTTTCTTTCTTTCTTTCTTTCCTTCCTTCCTTCCTCTTTCCCCTCCTTCTTCCTCTTCCTTAATTCCTCTCTCCTCCCTCTTTTCCCAATTCTTTCTTTTCTTTCTTCCCCTTCCTTAATTCCTTCTTTCCTTAATTCCTCTCTCCCTCTTTTCCAGTTTTTCTTTTTCCTTCCCTCTTCTTTAATTCCTCTCTCCTTCCTCTTTTCCCACTTCTCTTACTTTCCTGTCTTTCTCCTCCTCCTCCTCCCCCTCCTCCTCCTTCCTCTTCCTTAATTCCTCTCTCCTACCTCTTTTCCCAGTTCTTTCTCTCTTTCTTTTCTTCCTTTCCCTTCCTTAATTCCTAATAAACAACTGGATTTTTCTTGAAACTTGGCTTGAGGCTCCTGCTTTCATTAGGGCATCGGTCGGAACCTCGACACCCGAGAGGTTTCCACGCTTCCCTCTGGAGACGCCTGCCGACCTCCCCCGATTCCTCCCCCTTCCCTTCCCTCGGGGCACCCACCTGCTGGGCCACCTCGGGCTTGGGGCCGAGCTCCAAGAGGCGGCGAGCGAAGGTGGCGGCCGCCTTGAAGTTCTTCAGCTTGAAGAAGAGGTTGAGGGCCGTCCGGAGGACCAGGATCATGTGGATGGGCTGCAGGTTGGCGTGGGTGAAGTAGGCGGCCATCTGCAGGGGGCAGCATGCGTTCAGAAAGGGTTTGCAGGAAAGGGGGGAGGGGCTTAGACACAGAGGCTCCAGGTCTGCTTCTCCATGGAAGAGCAGTGCAACAGCCCCATAACCCCCCAAGCTGGAGACCTGACCCCTCCCATCCTGGGACCACCCACGCAAGGCAAAGAATGCGGACCCCATCCCAGGCAATCCCCAGGGGTCAATGGAGCACCAGGCTGTCTCTTCTTAGCCTGTAGCCCACTGTCCGGAATCCCACATTGGTCAGACGACTGACCGACTGCCAGGTGCAAAGGATCAGGACAGTGATGAGGATGAGGATCTAGTCAACTAAGGCAGGGGTCTCCAACCTTTGCAACTTTAAGTCTGAAGGACTTCAGCTCCCAGAATTCTCCAGCCAGCACAGCTAAGGCAGGGGTCTCCAACCTTTGCAACTTTAAGTCTGAAGGACTTCAGCTCCCAGAATTCTCCAGCCAGCAAAGCTGGCTGGAGAATTCTGGGAGCTAAAGTCCTTCAGACTTAAAGTTGCAAAGGTTGGAGACCCCTGAACTAAGGTGCAACGCTCAATTGGTGCCAGATAAGGGACAACTGAATCCAAGAGGATTGGATTTAGACCGTTCGGTGGGAACGCAACAATTCCAGGCTGATGGCTCGCTTAACTCCACCCTCAGCTCTGCCTGCTCTTCTGGATCCGTGGTTTTTCAACCTTGGCAACTTTCAAAGACTCATGGACTTCAACTCAACCAAATTCCCCTCTCCTGGATGGGGAATTCTGGGAGTTGAAGTCCACAGTTTTTCAAGTTGCCAAGGTTGGGCAGCTGCGCCCGACACCCACCTCACAAATGCGCTTCTGTTCCTCCAGGGTATCCTTGGGCAGCTTCTTCCTCTCCAGCTCCATGGACAGCCCCACGATGTACTCCCGGCAGATGGCGATCAGCTGCTGGGCCTGCAAGCCATGAATGGAGAAGTGGAAGCTAATCAAAGAGCGCTCCGATATGGAACTAAGGAGAAATTGTTCTGACAACAACGAGGACAATTAACCAGTGGCCTCCTGAGGTTGTAGGTGCTCCATCACTGGAGGTGGTTAAGAAGCGATTTGACAGCCATGTGTCAGGAATGGTGTAGGGACTCCTGCTTGACCAGGGGGTTGGACTAGAAGACCTCCAAGGTCCCTGTCTCCTGTCTCCCCTGGTCTTCTCTTCCCTAGACCAGCCAGGCCCAGTTCCTGCAACCATTCATCAGATGTTTTAGTCTCCAGGTCTTTGATCATTTATTTATTTATTTTATTTTATTAAATTTATACCCCGCCCTTCTCCTTGTTAGGACCCAGGGCGGCGCACAGGCATTATTTAAGAACACAAAATACAATAAATATCTATTAAAATGTATTAAATTAATAAACCCGTGCTAAAACCCAATATTAAAACCCTTGCCAATTATAAATTATTTTCTTAAAAAGTCAGAAATGGGGGCTATCCTAGGCCGGCTTGTTGGAATAAATACGTCTTAAGACGTTGGCGGAAGAGGCGGAGGTCCGAGATAGTACGGAGGTCGGGGGGTAGGTCGTTCCAGAGGGCTGGGCCCGCCACAGAGAAGGCCCTTCCCCTGGGTGTCGCCAACCGGCATTGCCCCGTCGACGGCACCCGAAGAAGACCCTCTCTGTGGGAGCGGATCGGACGAAGGGATGTATGGGGCAGGAGGCGGTCTCGTATATAGCTAGGCCCCGAGCCATGGAGCGATTTAAACATGGTCATCAGCACCTTGAAGCGCACTCGAAAGGCCACAGGCAGCCAGTGCAGCTCGCGCAGGAGAGGTGTTACGTGGGTTTGCCTTGTGTCACCCATAATCACCCGCGCGGCCGCATTCTGTACTAACTGTAGCCTTCGAGTGCACCTCAAGGGGAGCCCCATGTAGAGAGCGTTACAGTAATCCAGCCGGGATGTCACGAGCGCTTGAGTGACTGTGCGAAGGGCTCCCCGGTCCAGTAAGGGGCGCAACTGGCGTATCAGGCGTACCTGATAGAATGCCCCCCTGGCCACGGCCGCCACATGGTCCTCCATGGACAGCCGGGAATCCAGGAGGACGCCCAAGTTGCGCGCCCTCTCCACGGGGGCCAGTTGTTCGCCCCCAATGGCCAGTGTTGGACTTATCTGGCTGAACCGGGGTGCCGGAAACCACAGCCACTCGGTCTTGGCCGGGTTGAGCTTGAGTTTGTTACTACCCATCCAGATCCGTACGGCCTCCAGACACCGGGACAGCACCTCGACGGCATCGTTGGGGTGGTTTGGGGTGGATATGTACAACTGAGTGTCATCAGCGTACAGATGGTATTCCACCCCAAAACCACGGATGATCTCACCCAGCGGCTTCATGTAGGTGTTGAACAGGAGTGGCGAGAGGACCGACCCCTGAGGAACCCCACATGTGAGGGGCCTCGGGGACGACTTCTGCCCTCCTGCCAACACCCATTGCGACCGACCAGAGAGGTAGGATGAGAACCACCGTAAAACGGTGCCTCTCAGCCCCAACCCCCCCAATCGGTGCAATAAGATACCATGGTCGATGGTATCAAAAGCCGCTGAGAGATCTAATAGGACAAGGATAGAGGAACAACCTCTATCCCGTGCCCTCCAGAGATCATCCACCAACGCGACCAATGCCGTCTCGGTACTGTGACCGGGCCGGAAACCGGACTGGCGCGGGTCTAGATAATCAACTTCCTCCAGATGTCGGGGAAACTGTTGAGCCACCACACTCTCAACAACCTTCACTAAAAAGTGAAGGTTGGAGACGGGACGATAGTTCTCTAATAAAGCTGGGTCCAGGGATGGCTTCTTGAGGAGGGGCCTCACCACCGCCTCTTTCAAGACGGTGGGCAAGGACCCCTCACTCAGAGATGAATTCACAATACCCTGGAGCCAGCCTCGTGTCACCTCCCAGGATGCCAGTACAAGCCAGGAGGGGCACGGGTCCAATAAACATGTGGTGGCTCTAAGGTTCCTCCGCAATCTGTCCATATCCTCGGTAGTAACAAAGTCAAACTCCTCCCAAGATGTTATCTCAAGACCAGCACCGGGCACCTCGACCGGATCACTAGTGGAGGGCAGCTCGTTCCGAATCTGAGTGATTTTGTCCTGCAGAAAAACTCCAAATTCCTCTGCTCGACCCTGCAGAGGGGCTTCCCGCGGCCTCAAATGCAAGAGGGAGCGGGTCACCCCAAACAGGGCGGCAGGGCGGTTTTCCGCGGACGCGATAAGGGTGGCACAATACTCACGTTTGGCCACTCTTAGCGCCACTAAATAAGTCCTAATATGGTCTCTCACTAGTGTTCGGTCAGATTCGGATCGAGAAGATCTCCACCTACTCTCTAGGCGTCTCTTACAGCGTTTCATCTCCCGAAGCTCCTCGGTAAACCAAGGAGCCTGGGTGACTCGACGCCGCATGAGAGGCCGCAAGGGCGCGACTCGGTCCAAGGCCCCCGTGGCCGCACTATACCATGCGGCCACTAGATCCTCAGTCGAGCCGTGGGACAGGGACACAGGTACTGGCCCAAGCTCCCTCTGGAACCATTCCGGGTCCATCAGGCGCCTGGGGCGGAACCAACTCGGTGTCTCCGGTTCCGCCTCCCCGCGGTGGGGTGTGACGGTTGGAAAGTCTATCCGAAGGAGAGAGTGATCTGTCCATGACAAGGGTAAGATGACTAAATCCCCTGTTCCAAGATCACTAATCCAGTGTCCAGAGACAAAATCAGATCCAGCGTGTGCCCTCCCTCGTGCGTGGGGCCCTGAACTACTTGGGTCAGGTCCATGGCCGTCATGGAAGCCATGAACTCCCGAGCTGCCTCGGATGTCTCGCCCGCCGATGGCAGGTTAAAGTCCCCCATGACCATAAGTCTGGGGGTCTCCACCGCCATCGCGGCGATCACCTCGAGTAGCTCGGGCAGGGCTGCTGTTACATAGCGGGGAGCCAGGTATACAACCAGCAAGCCCAACTGCCTCCCTAGGCCCCACTTCACGAAGAGGGACTCACAGCCGGTCGTCTGAGGCACAGTGGTCTCCTTCGGCTCCAGACTTTCCTTAACGATAACCGCCACCCCCCCACCCCTAATCTATCATCTTAGATAGATTCAGATTAACAGAGTTGGAAGGGACCTTGGAGGTCATCTAGTCCAACCCCCATCCACCCAAGCAGGAGACTCTACACCATTCCTGACCGATGGCAGTCCAGTCTCTTCTTGAAAGCCTCCAGGGATGAAGCTCCCACAACTTCTGAAGGCAACTTCTGTTCCATGGGTTGATGGTTCTCCCTGTCAAGAAATCCCTCCTTATTCCCAGGTTGAATCTCTCCTTGGTCAGTTTCCATCCATGATTCCTTCTCTGGCCTTCAAAGGCCCTTTGGAGAATAGCTTGACCCCCTTCCTCCCCTCTGGGACAGATCCTCAAATACTGGAAGATGCTCTCCTGTCTCCCCTGGTCCTTCTCTTCCCTAGACTAGCCAGGCCCAGTTCCTGCAACCGTCCATCGGATGTTTGAACCTCCAGTCCCCCCATCATCCTGGTTGCTCTTCTCTGCCCTCTTTCCAGAGTCTCAACCTCTTTTTTAAATCATGGTGAGCAAAACTGGATGCAGGACTCCAGGTGTGGCCTTAATAAGGCTTTATAGAGTGGTATTAACACTTCACATGATCTTGAGTCTATCCCTCTTATTAATGCAGCCTGGGCTTGATTGGCAGCTGCAGCCCACAGCTGGCTTAAATTTATTAGGGATGGGAGTGATGCCCACCTCTGCAATCTCCTGCTTATTGTCCACCACCACCAGCGGGACGCTGAGCAGGACGGAGCGGAATTTCTCCACGGCGTCCTCAAACTTGCCGGCCGTGGTGAGCTGGTAGCAGAGCTGCAGGCGCTGGATCAGGTCGTTGAGCTTCAGGCCCACAGCTGGGACGGCGTTCTTCACCCCGGCGTCTTTCCTGGAGGGAACACGGCAAAGAGGGGAAGGTGAGCGCTGGCCCCGCACAGAAGCCGGGAGAGGGAGAAATACAGCAGGTAGGTAGGTAGGTAGATAGAGGGATAGAGAGAGGGAGAAATACAGCAGGTAGGTAGGTAGGTAGAGGGATAGAGAGAGGGAGAAATACAGTAGGTAGGTAGGAAGGAAGGTAGAGGGATAGAGAGAGGGAGAAATACAGCAGGTAGGTAGGAAGGAAGGTAGAGGGATAGAGAGAGGGAGAAATACAGTAGGTAGGTAGGTAGGTAGGTAGAGGGATAGAGAGAAGGAGGAATACAGTAGGTAGGTAGGTAGGAAGGAAGGTAGAGGGATAGAGAGAGGGAGAAATACAGCAGGTAGGTAGGAAGGAAGGTAGAGGGATAGAGAGAGGGAGAAATACAGTAGGTAGGTAGGTAGGTAGGTAGGTAGGTAGGTAGAGGGATAGAGAGGGAGAAATACAGTAGGTAGGTAGGTAGGAAGGAAGGTAGAGGGATAGAGAGAGGGAGAAATACAGTAGGTAGGAAGGAAGGTAGAGGGATAGAGAGAGGGAGAAATACGGTAGGTAGGTAGATAGAGGGAGAGGGAGGGAGAGGGATAGAGAGGGAGAAATACAGCAGGTAGGTAGGAAGGAAGGTAGAGGGATAGAGAGAGGGAGAAATACAGTAGGTAGGTAGGTAGGTAGGTAGAGGGATAGAGAGAGAAATACGGTAGGTAGGTAGGAAGGAAGGTAGAGGGATAGAGAGAGGGAGAAATACAGTAGGTAGGAAGGAAGGTAGAAGGATAGAGAGAGGGAGAAATACGGTAGGTAGGTAGGTAGAGGGATAGAGAGGGAGAAATACAGTAGGTAGGTAGGTAGGTAGGAAGGAAGGTAGATTGATAAGCCCACCTGATTGTCGTCGGAATATTTTAAAAGCATTTTTTAACCACCTATTCGCCCGAAACTGGTAGTAAAAAAATGCTTAAAAAAAGTTTTTTAAAAAAAGATTCTAGAGAATATAAATTGTGCAGCACAGCTGATTGTCGCACAGCTGACTACCAGTTCGCTAGAACGGGTAGATATTTTTACTACTGGTTTGGGGGAACCGGCCCAAACCGGTAGCATTTTACCCCTGGCTCAAGCCCTGCAGCCACCAGCTGCCCCTCCCAACAACGCCAGGACAGCCAGGCGCTCGGCCTGCCACCTACCAGTTGCGATGGGGATATCCATACATCGAGGGCAAACTGGGCAAGGCCTGGTAGGTGGTTCGGCCCCGGGCGTAGGTCTGCAGGAAGAGCTGTTTGTAGGGTGCGAAGGTGACCACTCCCACCTGGTCATGGAAGAGCTGTGGAGGAAGAAGACAGGAGTATCACCGGTGCAGCTCAAGGCTGCCTTGCTAAGAGTCCTCCCCAGCCTCCAGAGAGCAGTTGTTTGTCCAACTTGGCAATTGTAAGACGTGTGGACTTCAACTCCCAGAATTCCCCAGTCAGCTAAAGTGGATGGGGAATTCTGGGAATTGAAGTCCCCACGTGAGTCTTAAGGAGCGTGTGTCAACTCCTGAAGTTGCCATGGTAAGGAAAGTGGGGAGGGAGCGCATTGGGAGGGATGCACCTCATTGGGAGGGATGCACCTCATTGGGGAATGTGATTTATGACACAGACTGAGGGGAGGAAAGGAACAGGGTAAAGTTTAGCTATGACTCAAATGAGGCTCGGCACTGACTGCAATAAGGCCTTGTCAAATGGTGCTCCTAATAAATGACTAGTTCTCTTTTGAAACTTGGCTCGAGACTCGGGAATCAACTGGGCATCTTTCGGAAACCTGGCAGAGCGAGTGGTTTGACAATGATTTGGTTCTTGCCCCCAAAGTGTTTTCCAATGAAGACAGCATCCATTCTCCACTTACAAAATATCCACACAAGTCCAGTATGGCCAATTTCCGCCCCACTGGGATAAATACCCTAGAAAACGTACCCTCATGGCTGTCTCAAAAGAGCCGGCCAGGATGTGATCCACGGGCAGTTGGGAATTGTTGCACCAGACCTAGAGGAGGGAAAAAAAGAGGCTGTAGAAATAGACCGTTTTCAGCAAAACCGGCTCTGTAATTCCATCTTTTAAAAAAAGCATTTCCTCTTGGCAGAGAAAGTTGAAACTCTAATAGAAGCGAAGACTTGTCGCTCAGGATTGGGGCTGTTGGGGGTCTCCGAGTTTGTACGGTTCGCTTCCAGACATTTCATGACCCAACTAGAGAACATTATCAGTGCTAGAAGGAAGGCGGGGTTGTGAAATGGAGGAGGCGGTGTAGGAAACTGTGGGGTTTTTATAGACATTTCATTACCCAACTCATTACCCAATTTTGTTGTGTTTATTTTCTACAATGACAGTAAAGACTATACTACCTAATTAGGTTACATCATCAGTGATCTTCCTTCCTTCCTTCCTTCCTTCCTTCCTTCCTTCCTTCCTTCCTTCCTTCCTTCCTTCCTTCCTTCCTTCCTTCTTCCCTCAATCCTGATGCTCTCAAGAGCTTGGTTGTTTTCCTGCCCACATTTTATTACCCAACTAGGTAACATCATCAATGATCTTCCTTCCTTCCTTCCTTCCTTCCTTCCTTCCTTCCTTCCTTCCTTCCTTCCTTCCTTCCTTCCTTCCTTCCTTCCTTCCTTCCTTCTTCCCTCAATCCTGATGCTCTCAAGAGCTTAGTTGTTTTCCTGCCCACATTCTTACTGAACTAAGTAACAACATCAGTACTAACGAGAAGATAAACAGGGAGCAGACTCCACACTTAGTAGCACTGATGATGTGGTTTGGTTGGGTCATGAAATGTCTTCAGGAAAACAACCCAGCTCAAGGAGCCCTCAGGCCCCCACTGCCAGGTCCCCATAGATCCCTATCGGGACGCCGCCATTCCACCAGAAGGGGCCCCAGATGCCAGTTTACAACCTTTCCTATCTCTGGTCTTTCTCTTGCTTTGATGGACCTTCCTGGGAATGGGGGTGGAGGAACACTCTCTCCCCCCCCCCCACCCGAGAACAGCTTCTTATCACCTTCTCAGCTCGAAGTTCTCACAACTTTGCACCTGTGGATTGGCTGGCTTTTGGACCGGACGGGGTGGGGTGGGGGTTTCTACAACTTTTAACCTAAAGGATTTCGAGCAGGAATGTCAGATCCTGCTTTGTTTCTCTTGTTATCCTTCTCTCCCAGTAAAAGGTTCCTTTTGAAATAATGCTAGTTTCAAGACTTCTGAAATTCAGAAATCACAAATAGAATTTTGAAATTCCTATTCTGTTCTATTCTCTATTCTATTCTATTCTATTTTCTATTCTCTTCTATTTTCGATTCTATTCTTCATTCCAATATTCTATTCTGTTCTCTTCTCTCTTCTCTCCTTCATTCTATTCTATTCTATTCTATTTTTCTATTCTATTCTATTCTATTGTATTGTATTCTGTTTTATTAGGGTTTTTTAGGGGTTTAGATTTAGTTGGTTTGGGATTTTAGCGCAGGGTTTAAGTTTAATTCATTTTAATATTGTATTTATGCTTGTGGTTTTATACATGTATTTTTAAATTCCCTGTGCACCGCCTCGAGTCCCTTCGGGGAGAGAGAGCGGTTTATAAATTAAAATAATAATAATAATAATAATAATTCTATATTTCTATTCTATTTTCTTCTCTTCTGCATTCTCTTCTCTTCTGTTCTCTTCTATTTTCTATAATCTATAATCTATATTCTATTGAAGACAAGAAAGGCAAGGGGAGAGGCAAGTCTTCAGGAAAACTACCCAGCCCAGAGAGCCCTCCGTACCCCACAGTTAAAACTCTAGACTCCTCTGCCTGCCTAAAGCATTCTGAAACCCCCAAACAAGCCAGCAGGTGCCGAATCCCCCTGGAGGAAGTTTGAGGGGGTCTGAGAAAGGCAGGGACCCCCCTTCAAGCCTTGGCCTGAGACAGGATCTTGTCTTGCAGGGACCAATTCCCCCAGCTCCGTTGGGGTGTGTGTGTGTGTGTGTGTATGTGTGTTTCTCAGCGGGATCTGTTGTGGTTCTAAACCGTTTCGAGGGGGGAGGGGGGGGCTCCCTGGATCTGCGCCAAGAGCTTTCCCACCTGGGCAGGGCTGGTGCCTTTGGTGGGTGGTACGAAGAATCCCTCTTCCTCTTCGCCCGTGGGGCCCGCAGGGACGTCCTAGAGGGAGAGGGGGGGAAAAAAGAGGGCAAAATAAATGAATGTAGCTTTTGTGTGCTTCCAAGGTAGCCCTCGAATTACAACATTCATTTAGGGACCGTTGGAAGTTACAAGGCCACCGAAGAAAGTGGCTTATGACTTTTCTCTGTTGAGGATATCTCCTTTAGGAGAGACAGAGAGTTGTGCAACGGAATTTGCAGCGAGAGATAGGTTGCTAGAAGTCGCACTAGTAGGCAAAAACAAGTAGGCTTTACTCGTGGTGGAAAAATAAACTACTTCTTCAAAAACAGTGATAGTTACTCTTGAATCAAAATACCGTCTTTAACTCAAACAGTTGGCTTAAAGTCGCACGAACCTCCTTGCTCTGCTGACCTAACCCGACATTACAGTGTCTCCATTCAAAGATCAGCGTCTAACTGTGATTCCGGCTCCCTCTTGTGGCTGAGTTAGGAAGCGGCAGCCGATTACATTCCACTGTAGCACTTAAAGTTACAGGCATCATTTGCAATCATGTATATATTGCCAACCCAACACTAACATTCCTAACATTATAGTCCTAACATTCTCCACACATTTACAACAATGGCAGTATTTCCCTGGTCACATGCTCAAAAAGTCGTGTGCTTGGCAACCGACGCGTGTTAATGACGGTTGCGATGTCCCCCCGGCCGTGGGGAGGCCAGGTTCCCTTAGCAACCTTGTTGCTAACTTAACAACTGCAGGGATTCACTTAGCAACTGTGCCAAGAAAGATCGTAAAACGGGGCAAAACTCACTTAACGAATGCCTCGCTAAGCAACATGAATTTTGGACTCAATTGTGGTTGAAAGTTGAGGACTGGTAGTATGGCACTGAAAAAAGTTAGAAATTGCTAGTGTTTTTGCTAATGCAATCCTGTATAAACAGAGGCGTAGAATCAAAATCAGGCGAAGTCTTAGTACCGCTTTGTAAAACCCTAGTAAGGCCACACCTGGAGCACCGCAACCAGTTTTGGTCACCATATTACAAAAAAGAGGTTGGGACTTTGAAAAAAAAAAGTGCAGAGAAGAGCAACTAAGAGGATCAAAGGCCTGGAAACTAAAACATAGGAAGAACGGCTGCAGGATTTGAATCTGGCCAGTCTAGAGAAAAGAAGAATTAAGGGAGACATGATAGCACTATTCCAGTATTTGAGGGGCTGCCCCAAAGAGGAGGGGGTGAAATTATTCTCCAAAGCACCAGAAGGCAGGAGAAGAAGCAACGGATGGAAACTAATCAAGGAGAGAAGCAACCTGGAATTAAGGAGCAACTTCCTAACAATGAGGACAATTATTTTGCCACATACCTCCCTTAGACCTGTCTGCTCCCACAGAGTGGGCCTCCTCAGGGTGCCATCCGCTGGACAATGCCGACGGGTGGCCCCCAGGGGGAGAGCCTTCTCTTTGGCGGGGCCTGCCCCTGGAACGACCTACCCCCCGACATTCGTATTATCACGGACCTACGCCTCTTCCGCCGGGCACTAAAGACACATCTATTCCAAGAGGCCGGCCTGGCTTAGTTTTGATGGATATAGTTTTAATTTGATTCATTGATTTTAACCCTTTTTCAAATCTAAATTTTAGCACAGACCTCAATTTAATTCACTTTTAACTGTGTTGTATTGAATTGTTTTTATATTTATATTTTATATTTCTGTGTGCTACCCTGAGTCCCCTCGGGGAGATAGGGTGGGATACAAATTCAATAAAATAAATAAATAAATATTTATTTATTTATTTAATTGGACTTTTATACCGCCCCCTCTCCGGATAGGACTTGGGGCAGTGCACAGCAGATAAAAATACACAATACATTCATCTGAATAAATACACTCATACCACTAAAACCAAATTAAATTAAGAAAGTGTGCTAAAATTTTTAAAACACTACGACCCTGTAAAATTACTTACTAAAATCGAAGTCTAAAGTCTAAACCAGGCCGGCCAGATGGAAAAAATATGTCTTGAGCTCCCGGCGGAAGAGGCGTAGGTCCGTCATAGTGCGGATTTAACCAGGGGAACAGCCTGCCACCAGAAATTGTGAGCACTCAAATCACTGGAGGCTTTTAAGAAAAGACTGGAGAGTCACTTGTCTGAAATGGCATAGCAGGGGGCTGGACTAGAAGACCTCCAAGGTCCCTTCCAGCTCTATTCTATTGCTAGCCCTCTCTTCCCACCCTTCCCCTTCGTTCTCTCAATTTTCTAACCTTCGTTTTGCCTTTTGGTCTTGCAATGACAACTGAATAGAATCTAGATCACGTGAAGTGTTAATGCCACTGTATAGTGCCTTGGTAAGGCCACACTTGGAATACTGCATACAGTTTTGGTCGCCACGATGTAGAAAAGACGTGGAGACTCTGGAAAGAGTGCAGAGAAGAGCAACCGATGATTAGGGACTGGAGACTAAAACATATGAAGAACGGTTGCAGGAGCTGGGGATGTCTAGTTTGATGAAGAGAAGGACCAGGGGAGACATGATAGCAGTCTTCCAATATCTCAGGGGTTGCCCCAAAGAAGAGGGAGTCAAGCTATTCTCCAAGGCACCTGGGGGCAGAACAAGAAGCAATGGGTGGAAACTAATCAAGGAGAGAAGCAACTTAGAACTAAGGAGAAATTTCCTGACAGTTAGAACTATTAACCTCTGGAACAGCTTGCCTCCAGAAGTTGTGAATGCCCCAACCCTGGAAGTCTTTAAGAAGATGTTAGATAGCCATTTGTCTGAAATGGTATAAGGTTCCTGCCCACGCAGGGGGTTGGACTAGAAGACCTCCAAGGTCCCTTTCATCTCTGCTATTGTATTATTGTATTAAAGCCGGAAAATAACAAAAAAAGAAAAGAAAGGAAAACAGCCAGTAAGAAAACAGAGCTAGAAGGAGTAATGCCGAGAGCTGCTATTGCACCAATGCCCCGTGCGTTTATCACCAAAAACCACTCCCCATACACCAGGGGTGGGTTGCTGCTGGCATTGTTCACACACGCGCTTTGCAGTCCCACTTTCCACTACCGGTTCACCTGAATTGGTAGCAACCCACCTCTGCCACACACACACACAAGTACACACAAACCCACACAATGAGAACATTTTCATTCAGTGCCCTGCCCAGGATCTTGGGGAAGATTGTAGTCCGAACTCTTGAAGAGGGAGGTAAAGCATGAAGACGCAGAGGGGATTTTTAAAACTGTTAGCAACTCTGGGTTCAGAACCAGTGTTACAACTCTGGTCCCGTAACCAGTGTTAGGGGTAACAAACACCCCAGTTTGAAAATAAATGCGGAAGAGTGTAATACACCGGACAGTAAAGAGAGACGTTGCTTTAACCACAAACAAACTCTAAAACAGTGATAGTAAGAAAATAAATAGTCTTTCCTTTGTAGCAACTAAAATACTTTTTCCGACCAGTGATACTAACTTCTCAAACAATAACAGTCCTTCACCAAACACAGAGTTATCTTACAGTGATGCAAAACAAATACTTCTTCTTTCTTCAGTCTTCAGCGGCAAACAGTAATCACAGGAATCAAAACGAATCGAAAAGGGAATGAACTGTGTTTCTGAGCTTCCTTTTATGGCAGAGCTGAGAACCACAGCCAATCAGAATTCAACATAGTTCTTAAAGCTACATATACTCTTTCAGAATACTGGCTTATATATATTGTCAACTTAACAACTGCATTGTCAGAATACTGGCTTATATATATTGTCAACTTTATCCAACATAAGGATAAATATCCTAACAAAAACAATCCACTAAGGTCACGCTCCCACGGGGCCTTAAGGAAGGCCAGCCCAGACGCCAGTCGTACAAACTGGGTTAGTTTACCAGTTCTGGTGGAAGATCCAAGTCCTCCTCAATATCCCATCCTCCTCCTTCCTCCTGGCCTTTGGCCAAGCCGTCTTCGCCAAAGCCTTCTCCGGCTTCCACAAAGCCATCTGAAAGGAAAAAAGAAAGGGATTTTTAAAAATAATAATAATAATAATAATGAATTAAGGGCCTCTGCAGTCAAAATAAACAGATGTTCTTGTTAAAAAGGTTTTTATTTGTTTTATTTTTAAACATCCTTCATCTCACATGTTAAGAGAAAGCGTTTCTGCTGATTGCAAAATATTTTTCATACGTCTCTGATATTCATCCAGGTGTCATATTATTTCAAGTGCGTCACATCAAATATATTTATAAACTTTACAACTTTTTCATGCCTTCCTTAATTAATTATAATTCTAGAGAGCAGGTGGAGGACCACTCGCTCCGAATCCGACCGAACACTGGTTAAGTCCCATTTAAGGACCTACCTAGTGGCGATAAGAATGGCTAAACGCAGCCATCTGGCCACTCTTATCGCATCCGCAGATAATCGCCCTGCCGCCCTGTTTCGGGTGACCCGCTCCCTTCTCCAACAGGGGTCGTGGGAAACGCCTTTGCAGGGCAGAGCAGAGGAATTTGGAACTTATCTGCAGGATAAAATCGCTCGGATCCGGGACGAACTGGCCTCCACTGAGATAGATCTGGGCGGACCGTCCGAGGCGGGTCTTGAGACCGTTTTATGGGACGAGTTCAACTTTGTTGCTTCCGAAGACATGGACAGTCTGTCGAGACGGCTGAATGCCACATGTTTATTGGACCCGTGTCCCTCCTGGCTGGTACTGGCCTCCTGGGAGGTGACACGAGGCTGGCTCCAGGAAATTGTGAACGCTTCTCTGAGTGAGGAGTTCTTGCTGGCCTCCCTTAAAGAGGCGATGGTGAGACCCCTCCTCAAGAAACCCTCCCTGGACCCAGCCTTGTTAACTAACTATCGTCCGGTCTCCACCCGTCACTTTTTGGCGAAGATTGTAGAGAGTGTGGTGGCACAGCAGTTCTCTCGGCACCTGGAGGAAACTGC
The DNA here is from genome assembly GCA_039707465.1 of Rhabdophis nuchalis. Lineage (NCBI taxonomy): Eukaryota > Metazoa > Chordata > Lepidosauria > Squamata > Natricidae > Rhabdophis > Rhabdophis nuchalis. Next base: position 11,262,666 of record CM077662.1, on the reverse strand, counting down.
TTATCTAGACCCGCGCCAGTCCGGATTCTGACCTGGGCACAGCACCGAGACGGCATTGGTCGCGTTGGTGGATGATCTCTGGAGGGCCAGCGATGGGGGTTTCTCTTCTATCCTGGTCCTATTAGATCTCTCAGCGGCTTTCGATACCATCGACCATGGTATCCTATTGCACTGACTGGAGAGGTTGGGATTGGGGGGCACTGTTTTACAGTGGTTCTCCTACCTCTCCGGTCGGTCGCAATTTGTATTGACAGGAGGGCAGAGGTCGACCTCGAGACCACTCACTTGTGGGGTGCCTCAGGGGTCGGTCCTCTCACCCCTCCTGTTTAACATCTATATGAAGCCGCTGGGTGAGATCATCCGTGGTTGTGGGGTAGAGTACCATCAGTACTCTGATGACACTCAGCTATACATATCTACCCCCAACCACCCCAACGATGCCATCGAGGTGATGTCCCAGTGCCTGGAAGCCGTGCGGGTCTGGATGGGAAGCAACAAACTTTGGCTCAACCCGTCCAAGACCGAGTGGCTGTGGCTTCCGGCGCCCCGGCATGGCCAGCTGATTCCATCGCTGGTCATCGGAGGCGAGTCATTGGCCCCCGTGGAAAGGGCCCGCAACTTGAGTGTCCTCCTGGATTCCCGGCTGTCCCTGGATGACCAGGTGGCGGCCGTGACCAGGGGGGCTTTCTACCAGGTACGCCTGGTACGCCAGTTGCGCCCTTTTCTTGACCGGGACGCCCTCCGCACAGTCACTCAACTGCTCGTTACATCCCGCCTAGACTACTGTACATGGGCCTCCCCTTGAGATGCATCCGGAGGCTCCAGCTAGTACAGAATGCGGCCGCGCGGGGGATTCTGGGAGCATCTCGAAGCTCCCATGTAACATCTGCCGGTGGCCTTCCGGGTGCGCTTCAAGGTGCTTGTCACCATCTTCAAATCGCTCCATGGCACGGGGCCTAGCTATTTGCGGGACCGTCTCCTGCCACATACCTCCCTCTGTCCGATCCGCTCCCATAGGGAGAGGCTCCCCAGGATACCATCCGCTGGCCAATGCTGGCTAGCGGTGCCCCGGGGGAGGGCCTTCTCAGTGTCTGGCCCATCCCTCTGGAACGACCTACCCCCCCAAACTTCGGACCATCTCAGACCTTCCCCTCTTTCGCCGCTCACTTAAGACTTATCTGTTCCATCAAGCCGGTCTAGCTTAGCCAATGAGTAAATGTATTTTAGAATTTTAATTGGGATTTTTAGCACAGGTTTTTAGTTTAATTTATTCTTAACTTTTTTGTATTTATTGTTATTTATTGATTTTAATTTCCTGGGTCCATTTCAACGGAGAAGGGCGGTTCTATAAATCTAAATAAATTAAATTAAATTAAAATTATACGTCCTTCATTTTAAAACATACCAATAGAAACTTAAAAACATAGCTACATGTTGACATCATATTTGTTAATTCTACTATCCTCCAAAATCATTATTCTCTGTAGCCTATTTTAACCTAACATCAGTAATATCTACTCATCTCCTTTAATAAATCTTATTCAGTATTCATTTCCAATTACCACTTATAAGTATGCATATATATAAACATTTATTACCACTTTCAATTACTTGTTTAACTATGTCCATTATCATTAAGTTTCCCTAATCTCATCTGGTTTTAAATTAATCTTTTGTCTATTATCCTGTAGCCTTCCAGTAATAAAACAATGTCACATCCTCTGCCATTTGTGGCATAATTCCTCTGAACATAGCCTTAATCCAATTTGTGACTTCTCTTTGCAGTCCATCATTTGTAAGTTCTTTCCTGTCGTTTTGGAGCCCCTCCTTTTCTTCTTCCTTGATCAGTTTCATTTTACGAAAATAAACAGATTTTTCAAGGATGAATCTTGGGTTGTTTCTCCTTTGGAAAAATAAGGTTCAAAAGAACTGGGATGGACTTCAACTCCCAGAATTCTGGGAGTTGGTGCACACCTCTAAAAGGAGCCAAACTTCAGAAACACTGAACTAGTCAGTGAAAAGATCCCAACCTTTTGGGAAGAAGGAAAAGGATTTGCAAGTAGAATAAAATGAAATATGTTAACGTTGTTAACGGTAGGTAGTTCATAGGATGTGAAGGGAAACAGATGGATACTATTAATTGGGGACGATGAACTAAGTGAAATGTTTGTGATATAAAAAAAATTAATTGGAGGATAGATGCGATCTATAGTAAAATAGAATAACGGACGGAAATGAAATGTTAAACGGGATTAACCCGGAGAGGCAAATACCTATTAAGACATAATTAAGGATGGAAAACATGGAAAGAAAATAATATGGCTGAAATTGGAAATGGAAATATGATGTAAAATGAACTCTCTCTATGAGAAGATGGTAAGGGGGGAAACCCCTTAATACTTTGTTTATAAAAGAATTAAAATATGTAACAAAAAAACATTTAAAAAATCTTTGTTTCAGAAAAGATCCCAATTAAAAGGTATCTCCCAAGAAAATATGTCAGGAAAACTTTTAAAATAGATCTATATTAATGAAAGTACCATGTATGCTACTGATATTTTTTTATTTTTTATTTTTTCCCCCCACATTTATAACCCGCACCCATCTCACCACAAAGGGACTCGGGGCAGCGAACAGAGATTTAAAATCAATTATACATAGATACAAAATATTATTAAATAATAACTAAATTAAATCAATACCCTGCTTAAAATAAGTTTAAATTTAAAACCCAAATTACAATTATATACTCTTCCTGATCATATATAATCAATATTAGTGAAACATTATTTACATTCTGCATGTTCTTTTATTTAAATTACTGCTGAGGGAATAGTCTAATCCGTAGACTGTAGAAATAAATTCAGTAAAATCAAAAAGAACTACTTCATGTAAATTTAAAGCCAGTAGGCTTAATATCATGCTATTATTTTAAGAACAACAGGAATATCTGCATACAGTAGATATACGAGCTCCTTGCAAACTTGAGGGAAAAAACCAGCAGTGGTTTCAGGATTGCAATGGAGAAATAGCCACCGGCATAAGAAGAAATACACTTTGCATATGCTCAGACGCCCAGTCCATGGCCAGAATTTGGGGTTCCTTCCCAAGTCTTGCCCTGCTAACCCTCTGTTGTGGCCTGGTGGCAGATTCGGACAGTGAGGAGGGTTGGGGAGGAACCTGGGCCAGTTCTGGAGTCTGGGGAAGGCTCTGAGGAGGGCTCTCTGTCGGAGGCAGAGAGGGGGCCCGACTGTCAATCAGCTGCCTTCAGAGTCAGACAGCAGTGGGGCAGAAGAACAGCTGGCGCCTGTTCCCAATGTGCATACTGCAGAGTTGCCAAACGAAGGGAACAGCTAAAGAACAGGGGCCGAATTGGGAGTGAAGCCACAGGTGGAGGATGAATGGCTCCTCCCATAGGGAATAAAAGAGGAGCGACTGGGGAGTGGAGCTTGCAGGAGGCCATTCGTTCCTTCCCGCATTCTGGCCAAGTATTGCGGTGGAGTCTGAAAGATCTCGGCCCTGGCCACTCTCCAACCCTGATAAAGGTTGGCAACTGTGAACGATCTTGAAAGACTGCGGGAGAGGAAAGACTTTGCTGGAGAGGAAGTCACTGTCAATTAAATAAAAGGGGTTTATCGGGACAAGGACTCGGTTTCACACTGCTGGGGAAACCCAGGTCAGAACTTGCTCACCTTCATCCAGCTGCAGCTCGGCGTCTTCTCCCCAGCCTTCGGTGCCCACGGTGTCGATATCGATGTCGGCCGCCAAGGCGCCTCCTTTGCCTGCGGGGAGGGAGGGACGGAGGGAGCAGCTCAGGTATCTGGGCATCCGAAAGCGGCTGGACACCTCCCCCCCCCAGCCCATAAGTTGTGGGTGGCCCACAAGGATTGGCCGAGGGACCTGCTGACCTTTGCTGGCGATGGTGCCCTCGAAGAAGCCCTTGGAGACGGTCAGCAGAGGCCAGTTGGTGTCCAGGGGCATGATGGGGGCCGGCGGCTGGAGCAAGCGGGCGTTGGGGTCAATCTCCGGGATCTAAAGAGAGGCACAGGGCAACCTTCAGGGCTCCTGCAGGGGGCGGCTGCCATGGCCCCACCGGATCCCGATTCGGAGGAGTTGGAAGTAGATTGTCCAACAAGGATGGGACGTGTGGACTTCAACTCCCAGAATTCCCCAGTCAGCTAAGCTGGTTGGAGAATTCTGGGAATTGAAGTCCCCCTTGTGAGTCTTAAGGAGCGTGTGTCAACTCCTGAAGCTGTCATGGTGAGGAAAGCGGGACGGGAGCGCATAGTTTCGGCTAGAGTCGGCTCTCAAGATTACTGCAGCAGGCTTGGGAGATGAGCATCTCATAGGGGAATGTGATTTATGACACAGGTTGACTGCGAAAAGATCTTGCCTATGATGCTCCTAATAAATGAGTAGTTTTGTATTGAAAATTGACTCGATACTCAGGAATCAATTAGGGCGTTTTTAGGAAACCTTACACATGGTTTGTTTTGGATTATGCTGCCCCGGCTTCGACTCATGCCTTTTTGCGTTGCTTCGAGGGCTACCACTGGTCCTTGCCCCGCCCTCGCGGACTGCTTTTGCCCTTCAATCTGCTCTACCTTCAGAACTGCCACATTTGGCCCTTACTTTGTCTTGGCCCTATGGGCAGCCATTTGCCTTCTGCCTGGAATTCTGGGAATTGAAGTCTGCCAGGCTTAATGTTGCCAGAATTGGAGACCCCCTGCTCTACAGATTTGTCTTGCTTGGACCACCTGGGTCATAACAACATCTACGTCCAGCTATAGGTAGTCCTCGACTTATGACCGGTCACTTAGCGACTCTCTGAAGTTACGACAGACCCCTCCAATAGGTACGGGTGTTCCTCGATTTACGACCACAATTGAGCCCAGCATTTGTTGCAAAGCAAGGCAGTTGTTGTGTGGGTTTTGTTCTACTATATACAAACTTTCTTGCCACCGTTGTTAAGTGGATCACGGCGGTTGTTAAATTAGCGAGACAGTTGTTAAGTGAGTCCGGCTTCCCCACTGACTTGGCTGGCTGGGAAGTCGCCAAAGGGGGGGGGGGGTGTCACGTGACCCCACCACCACCAAAGGGCACTGCAGCCGTCGTAAGTACGAGTCAGTTGTCAAGCACCTGAATTTCGCTCACGTGACCACAGGGATGCTAGTCGTCAGTGTGAGAAATAGTCGTAAGTCGCTGTTTTCAGCGCCGTTGTAACTTCAAACGGTCACTAAGCAAGCTGCCGTAAGTCGAGGACTGCCTGGAAAGAGCTGTTTGAGAAGGTCCTTCCCACGGAGCTAAGAAATCCGCAGAGAGGTTTCCCTCCAGCAGCCCCCTCCTCAGCTGCAGCCTGCCTGGGGTCAGCAGCCCCTTCCTGCTTCCCCGACCCTCCGCGTCGCTCCCCCCCCCCCCAAACTCACCACCTCCTTCTCGGGGTCAAAGGTCTCCTTCAGGTTCTCCGCTTCCTCCTCCAGGCCGTGGGTAGCAGCGGTGAGGTAGGCCAGTGACTCTGCAGGGGAAGCCAGCAGAGGGAAGAGCGTTGGCGGGAGGGCGTGGGAGCCACCTGGGGGGTGAGGAGCCCAACCAGGCTTGCTGGAGTACTTACTCTGCCCACAGCTCTTCAGGATCCTCACCCTTTCGGCAATGTCACCCAGGTAGAGGGCGTTCTGGTAGTGGCCACTCATGTCCTTCCGGATCTCGGCTGCGAGGAGAAAGAGGGTCAGGCTGCCCCCCAGAGCCCCCTTCGGCTCCTTTGGGGCAAGGCTGCCCACCTACCCCCTCCTGCTCTGCCCCAAATCCTCCACGCCCTCCGCCAGGCTGGGCAAGGAGAGCCAAGTCTCCAATTTTCAGCAATGGGCATCCTGATGCTCTTTATGGCTGGCACCCCAAACAGGGGCAGCGCAAAATGCTGAGAAATTCCTGAATGGCCTGGCGTCTTGCTAAGAGTGTCAGAATCCCAAGAGGCAGCCAGTTGGCGGCTAGCGTGGTCCATTATGGCCAGACATTATACAGTCTTTCTCAACCTTGGCCCTTGGAAGATAGGTGGACTTCAACTCCCAGAATTCTCAACTCTGGCAGTGGAATTCTGGGAGTTGAAGTCCACCCATCTTCAAATGGCTATGGAACTCCCTGCCAGAAGAAGGGGTGACAGCTGTCAGCCTCGACACCTTTAAGAAAGGATGAGAGGAGTTCATGGAGAACAAGGGTATCCATGGCTATCATGATGGATGCCTAAGGACACCCTCCGGGTTGGAGAGATAGGCAGGAGATCTCTCAATGCCATTTGCAGGGAATCATAGGCAGGTGAAGACATCTGCTTGGGAAGACCCTGAAGCCAATGGGGAGCCACTGTGGGAGACAGAAGGCTGGACTGGATGGGCTGTGGCCTCTTCCAGCAAGGCTGTTCTTATGTTCTTATGTAAAGACGGACCTGGCAGGGGAATTCTGGGAGTTGAAGTCCACCTATCTTCAAATGGTAAGAAAGACAGATCTGCCTGGGGAATTCTGGGAATTGAAGTCTACCCATCTTCAAATGGCTAAGAAAGACAGATCTGCCTGGGGAATTCTGGGAATTGAAGTCTACCCATCTTCAAATGGCTAAGAAACACGGATCTGGCAGGGGAATTCTGGGAGTTGAAGTCCACCTATCTTCAAAAGGCTAAGAATCTGTGGCGGGTCCAGCCCTCTGGAATGACCTGCCCCCCCGACCTTCGTACTATCACGGACCTTCGCCTCTTCCGTCAAGCATCAAAGACCCATTTTTTTCATGCGGCCGGCCTGGCATAGTTTGTTTTTACCATTGTTTTAATAGGGTCTTAAATTATTTTGGCACAGGTTAAACTTATTTAATTTAATTTTTAAATCTAATCAACTGATTGTATTTATATGTATTTTATCTTTTTATCATCCCTGTGCACCTCCCTGAGTCCCAAATCAGGAGAGAGAGCCGTATACAAATTAAATAAATAAATAAAAATAAAATAAAAAACATGGATCTGGCAGGGGAATTCTGGGAGTTGAAGTCCACCCATCTTCAAATGACCAAGAAATATGGCTCTGGCAGGGGAATTCTGGGAGTTGAAGTCCACCCATCTTCAAATGGCTAAGAAAGACGGATCTGGCAGGGGAATTCTGGGAGTTGAAGTCCACCCATCTTCAAATGGCTAAGAAAGAACATATGAAGAACGGTTGCAGGAGCTGGGTATATCTAGTTTGATGAAGAGAAGGACCAGGGGAGACATGATAGCAGTGTTCCGATATTTCAGAGGGTGCCACAAAGAAGAGGGAGTCAAACTATTCTCCAAGGCACCTGGGGGCAGGACAAGAAGCAATGGGTGGAAACTAATCAAGGAGAGAAGCAACTTAGAACTAAGGAGAAATTTCCTGACAGTGAGAACACTTAACCTCTGGAACAGCTTGCCTCCAGAAGTTGTGAATGCCCCAACCCTGGAAGTCTTTAAGAAGATATTGGATAGCTATTTGTCTGAAATGGTATAAGGTTCCTGCCCACGCAGGGGGTTGGACTAGAAGACCTACAAGGTCCCTTCCAACTCTGCTATTGTATTGTAAAGACGGATCTGGCAGGGGAATTCTGGGAGTTGAAGTCCACCCATCTTCAAGTAGCCGAGGTTGAAAGACCTCGCATGGTAACCCCCCATTGAAACCAACTCCCCCTTCCCAATCTCCAGCCCCGCATGGCCAGTGGAAGGGCCATCCCAAGGCAGGTCAGGATTGGTCCCCGAAACACACCGATCTTCATCATCTTGCGCAGCTTTTCCAGGTTGCCAGTGATCAGGTAGAGGAAGGAGAGCTTGTCGAAGTTCTTGGTGCGCTGGTAGCACATCTCCACGATCTGGTGGTTCCCTTGGAGCAGAGCCACCTCTCCCAGCTTCTCCCAGCAGTTCTTGTCGTCCAGGGCTTTGGCCGCCTCCAGAGCGATCTGAGGGGGGGGGGGACAGGGCGGAAGCTTTGCAAGGGGGGCCCAGAAGACCCTCTTCTCCTCGCTAAAATCACGGCCCCTCCACCCAAGGATTAAGGGGGAAATGGCCCGGGGGTGTCATGGTGGCAATTCGGCTTGTTTGGAAGGTGGAAGGGGAGGGGGAAGGGAATGGGTAGGAATTTGTGGGGGGGGGAGGGAGGAGGGAAGGGGGCATGCAAGGAACAACAGGTCGGGGGCCTCCCGAGGGCGTTCCTTGGGAATTCCTGCGAGATGGAAGAGTCCGTTTCCCAAGCGAAATGAATGCAGCTGAATTGGACAATAAACGATAGCAAAGGGGAAGGCCAAACGATAGCAAACGGGAATGCGAGCTACGCTATTTGCGCGTGAAAACATCAGAATTGGCTTTGCTGCTTCCAATGAATTATACCAGGGATGGCGAACCTTTTTTGGCAGGGGGGTTTGTGCATGGGCGTGCCACCCCCATGTGGCGGGCCCAGCCCTCTGGAACGACCTTCCCCCCGAACTCCGGACCATCTCGGACCTCCGCCTCTTCCGCCAGCGGCTGAAGACACACCTATTCCATCTAGCCTATTCCATCCACACACAGAGAGGGACTTCTCCGGGTGCCGTCCACTAGGCTGTGCCAGCGGGCGGCGCCCAGGTAAAGGGCCTTCTCTGTGGCGGGCCCGACCCTCTGGAACGACCTTCCCCCCGAAATTAGAACAACTACGGACCTCCGCTCCTTCCGTCAAAAACTGAAAACTCACTTTTTCCGCTTGGCCGGCCTAGGTTAGTCATCTGTTATTGTTTTAATTGGTTTTTAAGGGGTTTAGTTTTTAGCATTTTGGGTTTTTAGCGCAGGGATAACTTGTTTAATTTGATTTTTATATATTTATGATGTATTTATGGTTGTATGCTTTTTAATTTCCCTGTGCACTGTTGCGATTATCATTCCAGGTTTTGGCAGTTCAGTAGGTTTTAATTAAGTAGATTTTAGCTCAATAGGCTTTAAACTGTTAGGCCCTGAATGAACCCTGAACCTAGGAAGCACACGTCATCTCGCCTGACAAAGGCTAACAGAGGCTAGTGTGTAATCTTGGAGCACGTATCCAATATACAAAGCAATACACAAAATGTAACTAAATGTATTTTGCTAGATAGCTGAATGTATTTTCCCAGGCTATTGTATGTGTTTCACCAAGCAACTGTATCCTGACTAAGCATATTCTACCAAGTGACTGAATCAACCAATCAACACTGTACTAAATGTATCTTCTTACTTTTGTAATTAATAAAAAGGCCCGCACTGAGCTAGTCAAGGCGCGCTCATTTGGAGGAAAATCCCATGTGTTTCGTTCTTATTTTCCCACCGGAGCATCCCGCCTTCTGTGGTACAGCGTTCCCTCAATAGGGGGCGCTATTTCCCACAGTGCACCGCCCCGAGTCCCTTTGGGGAGAGGGAGCGGTCTATAAATTAAATTTATTATTATTATTATTATTATTATTATTATTATTATTATTATTATTATTATTATTATTATTATTATTATTATTATTATTAGCCGGCCTGGCCTAGTCCCTGGGCCCATTGCATATAGCCTGCGTTAAGTTAAATTGGGTGAGGTTTTAATTGCAGGACCGCCTTCTACCACATACCTCCCTTCGACCCGTCCGTTCCCACAGGGAGGGCCTCCTTAGGGTGCTGTCCGCTGGACAATGCCGGCTGGCGACGCCCAGGGGAAGAGCCTTCTCTGTGGCAGGCCCCGCCCTCTGGAATGACCTCCCCCCAGACCTCCGGACTATCACCGACCTTCGCCTCTTCCTCCGGACTTTAAAAACCTAATTATTTCATATGGCCGGCCTGGCATAGCTGCTACAACCGTATTTTATTAAAGCTGGGTTTTACATTAAATTGTTTTCTCTTTTTAGCACGGGTTAAACTCTTTAATTGTAGTTTTAAATTTTGTAGAATTTTTATTGTTTGTATTTTTGGATTTTAAGTTCCTGTGCGCCGCCCTGAGTCCCTTTGTGGGAGATAGGGCGGGATAGAAATGTAATAAAAACTAAAAGTTAAAGTTAAAGAAAACAGCCTCCCCCCTCGGAGGTTTCAGGAGCTTCCCTGAAGCCTCCAGAGCACGAAAAACCGGCTTTATGGGCAAACCAGAAGTTTGGGAACGGACTTCTGGTTTGCTTGCAGGGTGAGTTTTAACCCTCCAGAGCGTTCAAGAGCCTTCAGGAGAGTGAAAAATGGTCTCAAAATAAGGCCAGCATCAGGCAACGTGTGCCATAGGGAATTATACTCTTAAGGGAAAAGCAATGTCCCAGGAGCCTTTTTTTACTGCACAAACCAAGTGGGACGGTTGACATCAGACTCAACCCGTCCAAGACCGAGTGGCTGTGGTTTCCGGCATCTCGATATAGCCAGTTAACTCCATCGTTGGCTATCGGGGGCGAGTCATTGGCCCCTGTGGAAAGGGCCCACAACTTGGGCGTCCTCCTGGATTCGCGGCTGTCCTTGGACGACCATGTGACGGCCGTGGCCAGGGGGGCCTTCTATCAGGTTTACCTGATGCGCCAGTTGCGCCCCTTTCTAGATCGAGATGCCCTACGCACGGTCACTCAAGCCCTTGTTATTTCTCGCCTGGACTACTGTAACGCCCTCTACATGGGGCTCCCCTTGAGGTGCACCCGGAGGCTCCAGCTAGTGCAGAATGCAGCCGCGTGGGGGATTTTGGGAGTTTTTCGTTACTCCCATGTAACACCTCTCCTGTGCGAGCTGCACTGGCTGTCTGTGGTCTTCCGGGTGCGCTTCAAGGTGCTAGTCACTGTCTTCAAAGCGCTCCATGGCACGGGTCCTGGTTACTTGAGAGACCGCCTCCTACCACATACCTCCCTTCGACCTGTCCGCTCCCACAGAGAGGGCCTTCTCAGGGTGCCGTCAGCCGGTCAATGCTGGCTGGCGGCTCCCAGGGGAAGAGCCTTCTCTGTGGCGGTTCCGGCACTCTGGAACAACCTGCCCCCCGATATCCATGCTATCACGGATCTACGCCTCTTCCGTCGGATGTTAAAAGCACATTTCTTTCATTTAGCCGGCCTGACATAGACTAAGGGAATAATTTTTAATTTTGATATTTATTGGTTTTAATTTTATATTATCTAAATTGTAGCACAGATTTAATAATTTAATTGTCTTTTATATTTTGTATGTATTGTTGGGTTTTTATCTTTCTGTGCACCGCCCTGAGTCCCTTTTAGGTGAAAATAGGGCGGTATATAAATCGAATAAAATGAAATGAAAATGACATTAAATGGAGGGTGGGGTGGGGGGTGATGAAGCCAGTGATTTTAGGACAAGCAAATTCGACAGCAGGGGAAGGAATTCCTCCCTCGCTCCCTTCTTTCTTCCTTCCACCTGTTCCTATCCCTTCCTCTTTTCTTTCCTTGCCTTTCTCTCTCTTTTCCTTCCTTTCTCCCTCCCTCCCGTTTCTTCTGGTGATAAACAAGTCAAAAAGGCAGGACTAGAACTCACGGTCTCCTGGCTTCTAGCCTGGAGGTTTAACCACGAGACAAAGTAGTCGTCATCCCTCCCCCCCAATACAGTAAAAGCAAGAGATGTAAAAACAATGCTAAAAGCAGATGAAAATTAATCTATTGCAATTTGCTTGCACAAGCTCCCCAGTGGAGCCCTTGCCAATCCCCAAAGAATCGTGATGGAAACGGAGGCGCCTGGGAGCCCCTCTGCCTTTTACCCCTGCCCCCCTCACCCCGCCCCCTTCTCTTCCTCGCAGACCCCGAGAGGGATCGGGGCGCAGGACCCACCTCAATGTTGCCGCATTCCAGAGCCAGGCTGAACCGCGTCTTCTCGTCCTTCACGAAATGCAGGGCCACTTCGGGATAGCCCTTCTTCTGCAGGTAGGCGATGATGGACTGGCCCACCAGCTTGGCATTGCGCACCATGTGCAGGACCTCCAGAGTGGGGGGGAAAATGTAGCTTTAGATTTTATTTATTTATTTTATTATATTTCTAGACCGCCCCCTCTCCCCGAAGGGACTTGGGGCGGTGTACAGGAAAATTAAAATATCTAAAACACATAACAAAACATACATAATTAAAATCGAATTAAATAACCCTGTACAAAATTTATAAAACGTTAAAACCATAGCCCATTAAAACCAAATAAAACAATTTAAATTACAGACTGGGGCGGGGAAGCATAAATTAGGCCAAGCCAGCCTGATGGAACAGATAAGTCTTAACTTTTTGGCGGAAGGAGCGGAGGTCCGTGGTCGTTCTAATATCGGGGGGTAGGTCGTTCCAAAGGGTCGGGCCCATCACAGAGAAGGCCCTTCCCCTGGGCGTCGCCCGCTGGCATTGCCGGACCTCCATTGCTGGAGGTCCTTCGTACCATCTCGGAACTCCGCCTCTTCCGCCAACGCTTGAAGACGTACTTATTCCAACAAGCCGGCCTAGCGTAGCCCCCCGTTTCTGACTATATTTATAAATTTTAAATTTTTTAGGGTTTTAATAGGGTTTTAGCACGGGTTTTAGGTTAATTTAATATGCTTTTAAGAGTTTGTATTGTTTTTGTAATGGTTTTTTAATGATGCCTGTGCGCCGCCCTGGGTCCTAACAAGGAGAAGGGCGGGGTATAAATTTGATAAAATAAAATAAAATAAATAGTGGACGGCACCCGGAGAAGTCCCTCTCTGTGAGAGCAAATCGGTCGAAGGGATGTATGGGGCAGGATACGATCCCGCAAATAACTAGGTCCCGTGCCATGGAGCGCTTTAAAGATGATGACCAACACCTTGAAACGCACCCGAAAGGCCACAGGTAGCCAGTGCAGCTTGCGCAGGAGCGGTGTTACGTGGGAGTACCTAGTAATTCCCAAAACCGCCCGCACGGCCGCATTTTGGACCAGCTGTAGCCTTCGGGTGCACCTCAAGGGGAGCCCCATGTAGAGAGCAGCTGCCCTACATTTCGTCCAATAAACTGGAGTCACAGGTGGGTTATTTGAAAATCCATCAAGAGTTTAATTTGATCCATCAAGAGTTTAATTTGAAAACTCTTTTATCTTGTAAGAAAAAATAGAAAGGGATGGGGGATCCTTATAAGGGCTTGTTGTTATTAAAAGGATGAAAGAAAATAAGGTTTGTTTGAAATGAAGGAATTATTAATTGCGATTGAACCCATAAATGCTCAGTGACGGGGATTGAGTTATGTTCGATGGAAAATCAATAATTATATAGGTAACTCTAAAGACCGATGCACCAAAGCTTGTAACCAAACGAGGTGTTATATATGGAATGTGAGAATGATTTGATATTTTGTCAGTCTTTATATGTTTAAAAATAAAAAACAAATGTATAAAAAGTTTAACCCCTTCAAATAGTTTAATGACGCAAAGCCCAAACAGGACTTTCCCTCCCAAATTAGCTAAATTAGGTGATTAAAAGAAGTTTGATCAAAAAAGCAGGGTGTGTGTGTGTGTGAGAGAGAGAGAGAAAGAGAGAGGGAGGGAGAGAGAGAAATAGGAAGAGAGGGAGAGAGAGAAATAGGGAGAGATGGAGAGAGAGAAAGAGAGAGGGAGAGAGACAAAGAGAGAGGGAGAGAAAAATAGGGAGAGATGGAGAGAGAGAGGGAGGAAGAGAGAAAGAGAGAGGAAGGGGGAGAGAGAAGGAGGGAGAGAGGGGGGGAGAGAGAAAGAGGGAGAGAGGGGGAGAGAGAAAGAGGGAGAGAGGGAGGGAGAGAGGGAGGGGGAGAGAGGGAGAAAGAGGGAGCGATGGAGAGAGAGACGGAGGGAGGGAGAGAGAAAGAATGGGGGAGAGAGGGAGGGGGAGAGAGAGAGAAAGAGAGAGGGAGAGAGAAAGAGAGAGGGAGAGAGAAATAGGGAGAGATGGAGAGAGAGAGGGAGGGAGAGAGAGAGGGAGGGAGAGAGAAAGAGAGAGGGGGGGGAGAGAGAGGGGGGAGAGAGAAAGAGGGAGAGAGGGAGAGAGAGAGAGGGAGGGAGAGAGAGGGAGAAAGAGGGAGAGATGGAGAGAGGGAGGGAGAGAAAAAGAATGGGAGAGAGAAAGAGAGAGGGAGGGAGAGAGGGAGAGAGAAAGAGAGAGAGGGAGGGAGAGGGAGAAAGGGAGAGAGGGAGAGAGAGAAAGGGGGAGAGGGAGGGAGAGAGAGCAGGAGGGAGAGAGGGAGGGAGAGAGAGGGAGAGAGAGAGGGAGGGAGAGAGAAAGGGAGGGAAAGAGAGAGGGAGAGAGAGATATGAATTCTAAAATAAACCCTTGCTTTGTTTATGTGGTAGAGGGAATTAAAACCCTTAATTAATCACAAATTAATTAACAGGGAAAAGAAAAGGAAGAGGTTAGGGGAAAGGGGGAGGAGGAGAAGAATTAAAAGTGGAATTTTTAAGAGCCCAAGAGAAAATGACTAAAAGAGGAAGAAAGGGGGGAAAAGTTACAAAGAGAATAGTAGCTAAGGTTGTTATGGCTGGGGGATTCTGGGAGTTGAAGTCCACAGGACTTTAAAGTCGCCAAGGTTGAGAAACACCGCGGTAGACTAAGAAAAAGGCAAATTCTACCAAGCCATCGTCCTTGCCCGACCCACCTCGTCGTATTTCCGGTTGATCAGGGCCAGCTTGAACTTGAACTCCGTGGGGTCAATGGTCAGGACGCGGGGCCGGCATTCGCGGTCCAGGCAGTAGACGTTGTTGCCCTTCACGCGGGTCACGTAGATGGGCAGGTCCAGCGTGCGGATGATCCCGTGGTCCCTGGAAAGAGGAAAAGGCACATCCTTTGAGAGAGGAAGGAGCGTTCCTCCCAGGAGAGCATTGAGGCAGAGTCACAGAATCATCCTAGGGCTGTAAGGGACTTTGGAGGTCTTCCAGTCCAGCGGTCACTCGCTGGTGGTCGGCGAGAAAATTTTGGCGGTCCGCAGCAAAATTACTTGGAGAGAGAATTCCACGCATATCTTCGACCAGGGTCGGCTTTTTACAGGTAGTCCTCGACTTACGACAGTCGACCGAAGGGATGTATGGGGCAAGAGGCGATCTCGCATATAACTAGGCCCTGAGCCATGGAGCGCTTTAAAGATGGTCGTCAGAACCTTGAAGCGCACCCGAAAGGCCACAGGAAGCCAGTGCAGCTCACGCAGGATCGGTGTTATATGGGAGCATCGAGAGGCTCCCGTAATCACCCGCGCGGCTGCATTCTGGACTAACTGTAGCTTTCGAGTGCACCTCAAGGGAAGCCCCATGTAGAGAGCATTACAGTAGTCGAGTCGGGACGTCACGAGAGCTTGAGTGACTGTGCGAAGGGCAGCCCGGTCCAGTAAGGGGCGCAATTGGCGCATCAGGCGTACCTGATGACACGCCCCCCCTGGCCACGGCCGCCACATGGTCCTCCATGGACAGCCAGGAATCCAGGAGGACACCCAGATTGCGCGCCCTCTCCATGGGGGCCAGTGTTTCGCCCCCAATGGCCAGAGTTGGAGTAATCTGGCTGAACCGGGGTGCCGGAAACCACAGCCACTCAGTCTTGGACGGGTTGAGCTTGAGTTTGTTATTACCCATCCAGATCTGTACGGCCTCCAAACACCGGGACAGCACCTCGGCGGCATTGTTGGACTGGTGTTTTAGTCCAGTGTTCCTCAACCTTGGCCACTTGAAGATGTCTGGACTTCATCTCCCAGAATTCTGGGAGTTGAACTCCAGACATCTTCAAGTGGCCAAGGTTGAGGAACACTGTTCTTAGTCCAACCCCCTGCCCAAGGCAGATCTCATATCAAGTGTGGCTCCTTGGAAGGCGCTGCTTTGGGGGACCTGAGAGAGGAAGGCAGCCTGGGGTTGGTGTGTGGTTGTTGTCGTGCGCGCTCTTTGCACAGGGCCCTTACCCGGTGGTGACGGCGTATTTGATGTGGTTGCTCGTGGTGTAAATGAAGACGCCGCTCTCGTCCCAGGCGCCACTCTTGACGCGGATATTCTCGTGGATGTTGCACAGCGACTCCAGTTTTCGGTTGCAGATCATGATCGCTGGGGGGAGAGAATGAGATGGGGGGTCACTCCCAAGAGGAAATCACCCCCCCCCTTCAAGCCAAGCATCTGCCATGCTCAGCTGTACATCTCTACCCCAGACCAGCCCAACGATGCTGTGGAAGTGATGTCCCGGTGTCTGGAGGCCGCGCGAGTCTGGATGGGGAGAAACAGGCTTTGACTCAACCCGTCCAAGACCGAGTGGCTGTGGCTTCCGGCGTCACGATACAGTCAGCTGGTACCATCTCTGGCTATTGGGGGTGAATCATTAGCCCCCACAGAGAGGGCGCGCAACTTGGGTGTCCTCCTGGATTCCCGGCTGTCATTAGACGATCATTTGACAGCCGTGGCCAGGGGGGCTTTTGATCAGGTTCGCCAGTTGCGCCCCTTTCTGGATCGTGACGCTCTACACACGGTCATTCAAGCCCTCGTCACCTCCCGCCTGGACTATTGCAACGCTCTCTACATGGGGCTGCCCCTGAGGTGCACCCGGAGGCTCCAGTTGGTGCAGAATGCGGCTGTGCGGGGGATTTTGGGAGCCCCAAGATGCTCCCACGTGACACCCCTCCTGCGCGAGCTGCACTGGCTGCCTGTGGCTTTCTGGGTGCGCTTCAAGGTGCTGATAACCACCTTTAAAGCGCTCCATGGCAAGGGACCTGGCTACCTGCAGGACCGCATCCTACCACCGAATACCTCCCACCAACCAGTTCGCTCCCACAGAGAAGGCCTCCTCAGGGTACCGTCAGCCAAACAATGTCGGCTGGCGACCCCCAGGGGGAGAGCCTTCTCTGTGGCAGCCCCTGCCCTCTGGAACGACCTACCCTCCGGCCTTCGTACGATCACTGACCTACGCCTCTTCCGTCGGGCCTTGAAAACGCATTTATTCCGTGTAGCCCGCCTGGTGTAGTTTTTAATCGATTTTAATGGATTTTATCAGAGAATTTTACCTGGTTTTAGAACAGGCCATAAATTTAATAGATTTTTAAAGTATTTTGTATATTGTGTATTGATGTTTTGTGGTTTTATTATGCCTGTTCACCACCTTGAGTCCCGCAAGGGAGAAGGGCAGTATACAAATTTAATAAATAGTAATAGTGATAGTCTGTCTTTCTGGCCAGAGGCTTTGGGTGAAGCCATAATCAGCGGGATGGCTTCCCTCCAGACGTTGCAGCTGTTCCATTCCTGGAGGCTTTTCAAGAAGAGCCTAGGCAGCCAGTTGTCTGAAAGGGTCTCCTGCTTGAAGCAGGGGGTTGGACTAGAAGACCTCCAAGGCCCCTTCCAACTCTGTTATTTCAAGGTTGCTAGAAGCAGAGGCGGCCTCCTCTTACCGTGCTTCGCCAGGAGAGCCACATGGGACATGTCTGCTGACCAGATGACGTATTTCACCTTGGAGATCTTAACGGACGCCAGAGTCCTGCAACATCAGAAGAGGCTCTTAGTACAGGTGTGAATCCTATTCTGCCTCTTTACCAGGAGAAGCAAAGAACAAGGTCCCTCCCTCCCAACTATTCTATTCCTATTCTATTCCTATTCTATTCTATTCCTATTCTATTCTATTCCTATTCTATTCTATTCCTATTCTATTCCTATTCTATTCTATTCCTATTCTATTCCTATTCCTATTCCTATTCCTATTCCTATTCTATTCCTAGTCTAGTCCATTCTATTCCCATTCCCATTCCCTATCCTATTGTGGCCCAGCTAACTCCGGATGAGCTGCTGATGGACTCTTCTAGTGAAGAGTCCTATGAATCTGCCCTGGAGGAGGAGGGAGTCCTTGAGGAAGCAGAGAGTCTGGTTGGCCACCAGGAGTCGCCTGCGTCACGGAGCAGTGGGGAGGATCAGGGGCAGTTTGTCCCTGATGCTAGATTACGCAGGGCTGAGAAAAGGAGGCAAGAGTTACGTAAGAGGCAAGCTCGTAAGCCCTGATGAGCACCAGCTGGTTGCTGAGCGGCCCCTCCCAAGAGAGCTTATAGGGAAGGGTTTGGGGAGGAGTCATTTGCAGGAAACAACAGTGACAACTCCTCATTGGAAACTCTGATCGTTCGAGTCTGCAATTCTCTGTCTGTATTTGTTACGTGAGTTAGGGCTGGCAGCCAAGGAGATAGTGGCAAACAGCCAAGCTTGTGTGTGTTCGCCTGTGGGACAGAACACTATCCTATCCCTATTCTAGTCTAGTCCAGCGTTGTCATGGGGGACGAGGCGGCGGGGTGCCTTCCACGCCCATTGTCGGCTGGAGTCGGATCTCAGATTACTGCAGCAGGCTTGGGAGGGGTGCATCTCATAGGGGAATGTGATCTATGACACAGACTGAGGGGAGGGAAGGAACAGGGGTAAAGTTCAGCAATAAATCCAGCAAAGCATAGGCTTGACTGCCAACAGATCTTGCTTAATGGTGTTCCTAATAAATGGCTAGCTTTTCTACTGAGCCTTGGCTCGATGCTCACGAATCAATTAGAGCATTTTTAGGAAAACTCACACTGCGCTTTCATTTTCCTTAAACAAACTTTTGAATTGTAAACCAGACTTGCTTCTGTACTGTGAGGATGAAACTATTTGGGTCTTACATCTCACACGAAGGTCCCCTGGGACGGTGCTGCGAATGATCGAAATCTAGTTTAAAGTTGTTGAGGTTGAGAAATTCTGATCTACTCCCTTAAATCTACCTGGCTGTCATAACAGGTTGACTCCCAGGCAACGTCTGTGTGTGTGTGTCTCTCTCTCTCTCACCGTTTCTGCTGGACATCGAAGAGGGTGATGGAATCGGCGTCCCTCAGCAAGAGATTCCCAGTGCCGGCGTAGAAGATCTCATCAC